>CM042322.1:7309370-7479370 GCA_023566125.1 Zingel zingel
GTGTCTCCCAGGTGGCTTGTGGCAAACTTTAAACGACACTTTTTATGGATATCTTTAATAAATGGCTTTCTTCTTGCCACTCTTCCATAAAGGCCAGATTTGTGCAGTATACGACTGATTGTTGTCCTATGGACAGAGTCTCCCACCTCAGTTGTAGATCTCTGGAGTTCATCCAGAGTGATCATGGGCCTCTTGGCTGCATCTCTGATCAGTCTTCTCCTTGTATGAGCTGAAAGTTTAGAGGGACGGCCGGGTCTTCGTAGATTTGCAGTGGTCTGATACTCCTTCCATTTCAATATTATCGCTTGCACAGTGCTCCTTGGGATGTTTAAAGCTTGGGAAATCTTTTTGTATCCAAATCCGGCTTTAAACTTCTCCACAACAGTATCTCGGACCTGCCTGGTGTGTTCCTTGTTCTTCATGATGCTCTCTGCTCTTTAAACGGACCTCTGAGACTATCACAGAGCAGGTGCATTTATACGGAGACTTGATTACACACAGGTGGATTCTATTTTTCATCATTAGTCATTTAGGTCAACATTGGATCATTCAGAGATCCTCACTGAACTTCTGGAGAGAGTTTGCCACACTGAAAGTAAAGGGGCTGAATAATTTTGCACGCCCAATTTTTCAGTTTTTTATCTGTTGAAAAAGTTTGAAATATCCAATACATTTCGTTCCACTTTATGATTGTGTCCCACTTGTTGTTGATTCTTCAGAAAAAAATTACAGTTTTATATCTTTATGTTTGAAACCTGAAATGTGGCAAAAGGTCGAAAAGTTCAAGGGGGCCGAATACTTTCGCAAGGCACTGTACTTTCAAAATGTAATTAATAACATATAACTAGTTTATTTAACAATAATGTCTGAAATTATATTTAGTTTCTATTTGAGTTGATATAAATAAGATGCAGATTCCTGAATTGAATCGAAATCGCACCCTGACAGACTTTAAGATAGCGTAGCAAATATCGTATCTTTATCCAAAGGATCAATATAATATTGTATTGTGATAAAACTTGTGATTTACAACATTCATTATTATAATTATAATTATTATTATTATCATCATCATCATCATCATCATCAGCATAAAAGGTATCATACAGATGTGTGTGTGGTTTGTGTTTGCAGACCTGGAGCGTGAGTAGGAGCGAGAGCGGCTGCGGGAGTGGGAGCGAGACGAGCGGGACCGCGACCTGGAGGACTTTGAGGAGCGAGAGCTGGAGCGAGATGAAGACCGCCCTCTGCTGTGACTCCTGGAGCGACTGCCTCCACGGACACTGCAACCAGGAGAGGGGATGGAACGGAAGGGAGGAAGAGGGAGGGTTACAATTAAAATTGACATGATCAATCAATAAAATTGTATTTAAAGTGTAAAATCAACATTAAACATGGTCTCAGTGGTGCCCTTTACAATTACAGGAACACAGAAATAACAGACAGTAATAAAAGCAGTAATAATAAACTATACAAAACCAGCAACATAAGAGAATAAGTGAAAAAAATGTTTGTTTATGAAGGAAGCAGAAAGGATGGTGTGTTATGGTTGGCTGTAGTATAATGAGTAGAGGTGGGTTTTCAATCTAGGTGTAAAAATGACTACTATGTGAGCTTCTGGGAGGCCATTCCACAGATGAGGGGCACGGTAGTAGAATGCTCTATAACCAACTGATTTTCTGTTTACTAGGGGAATGACCAGGAGAACAGCATCAAGGGAGCGGAGAGTGCGTGTCGGTATATATGGCGTAATAAGCTCAGATAAATAAGGTGGTGTGAGTCCATGCATGGCCTTATATGTTAAAAGAAGAACCTTAAAATCAGCTCACTGGGAGCCAGTGAAGAGAGGACAGAGAAGACAGAGATCATATTTTCTATGTTTTTGTCAGTATTCTGGCTGCAGTGTTCTGAGCAAGTTGAAGGCCTCTAGTGGCACAATTTGAAAGACCAGAAAAAAGGGCATTGCAGTAGAGCCCGACCGATAAAGGATTTTTAAGGCCGATATCGATACAAATATTTGGTGATTTAAAAATCCGATATTCCGATATATCGGCCAATATATATATTTTTTTTAAATCCAGAAACGGGTAACAAAACATAAACAGATTTACCTAACATTAGTTATTTGTAGTTATTTATGAGTCCTCGCTAAAATATGATAATGCAGTTTAAAAATAACCTTGTTTGTTTCATTGTCACAACAGAACAGAGGAACATCAAAATATATTAAAGTTCTGATAAATAAAATGTATAAAAATACAAACTTAAGATATGAAACTTAACTCGTTAAACACGAGTGTTGCCAACAGGGACGTTGTAGAGCGCCCTTTGGTGGACAAACTATGCAACGCTAACACTCATGGTTGAAGGGTATTTCGTCCGTTTTTATTTCATTTTTTAAATGTAAATTTATCGGCCATTATAAATGCCGATACTGATAGTTTGAAAAATGCCTAATATCGACCGATAAGATCAAGTCAGGAAGACACAAATGCGTGGATTACAGTTTCAGAATCACAAAATGATAAGATAACATGATAATCATGTGGGACAGGTTGGCAGGTAATGCACCAACAGCGACATCCTCCCCACAAAGGATGTGAAAGCCTTCTGTAACCAGCAACAAACATAACTTTTACTAGGGCTGTGCAATTAATTGAAATTCTAATCGCAATTATGTCTCCTAATGATCACAAAAACAGAGTAATTGAGAAAAAAAACGATTATTTTGGACATTACGTTTTGCAAGTCAACTCTTATTTTTGTCGTGTTCAAAAAAACAAAAAAAAGTAAATTAAGGGAAATTTTAACGGCGTTTAACTGTTTCACTGTTTTTTTTAAACTTAAAAAAAAAATGCAACAGCTTTCCAAAAGACAATGAGTAATCATGTTAAATAATCGTGATTATGAGTTTCTCCATAATCCTGAGCCCTAACTTTGACCAGAATGAACACAGAGTGCAATTCAAAAGCTCATGTTGACAGACAATTACGAAGCCCAAACACTAGCTGTAAACTCGGAATATGTGTGAAACACGAAGAGACGGAGAAAAAGGCAAAGAGCCAAGAGAGAAAAAGATCAAAATGAAGAGCAAGGGGTTACCTGTTGCGTTTCTCCTGTCCCTTTTTCCGCCTGGCTCTAAACTTGGCCCTGAAGAACTCATACAGGCCGTTCTGCTCCCAGCCTTCACTGGTGGAGAAACAAACAATAGCCAGCTAAAGACAATGACCTACAGCAATTTATATCAGAAGCTAGCAGTACTACACAGATGCTGCTGCAAACTACTGAAAATAATTCAGATGATTTCATGGTGATCGTTTGCAAGCAAATGGAACATTGTTCAAGTACATCTTTCATGTATACTTTTTAAAACTACTTTATAATTAGTCTTGCATTGCCAGTCCTTCCTCCACAGCGCTGTGGAGGAGGGTCTGGCTAGTCCACACAGCATTCTGGGATGGGAGAAAAATGTGCTCTGGTTTATTGGAATTACTTTGCACCAATCACAACTGTCTCGGGCGGCGCTAAGCCCCACACACAATAACAGTGCCTCTGCAAATTAGCCTCGGGAGGGAACTTGTTTTGGTGGAATGTGTGTACGTTCAAAAGTAGTTTTAGTCGTGCAACAGAAAACTCAGATTGGACAGATAGTCTGGATTTACCCTGCAGAGATCTGAGGAGCAGTTAACCATAGTCCTCATAAATCCTAATAAAGTTTAGAACGTCAACAAAGAAATTGAATACATGTGCTATCAAACCCCAACCCTACATATGACAAGGGGTGGGAAGGGTTCACATTGACCCAATGGGTAAATTCTGATGTATACACAAAACTGCAATTTTAAATTTCAGTCAGATTTGTCTTGCAGACCGAGTGGAGGTTTGTGCGTACCTGTTCCTAGGCCGATCATGGGATGGAGGGCTGTAGAAAGCTTCCACAGCAGCTAGCAGGCGATCGCTGGGCGGCATGGGAGGGGGCAGCCGGATATCTTTGGGGTCCAGAGGTTTGTAATCACAGTCCTCAAGCTGAGCAATAGACATAAGGAGGAGGATCATGAGACATGTAGGTTTTACTGCTGTGTGTAAATGAGCCAATTCTAAAACCGTACTGGTACAGTAGCAGTCTTTTCAGATTTGGATTGGCCTCTGTTATTATAATCTATTTGGAAATCTCTACTTGTCGGTTTCCCAAATGGTCTTAAAAATGTTCTGTAAATTACTTTTCATTCTGTAAGCCAGTGGTTCCCAATCTTTTTGGTTTCAGAAGCCCCCACAGTCCTGTCCAATGAGCTCACCCCTTCATCGATTACAAATCTATGTTACAAATGGATACCACTATTCATTACTTAAAAGTGGATAGTTATTATTTTTATCATACAACTGAACTGTCAATATTGTTGTTAGTTTGGTCAGCAATGGTACTACTACTTGCAGTAAAGCTGAACGTTTCAACCAGTTCCATTTAAGTTAATCATTTTAACGGTTTATTACTTTTAGCTTTTTATTTCTACAATTTATTCATTACTTTTAGCTACCTGTTTAAACTTATGTGCTCGCTTGCTATAGGGATAAACCGATTATCGCCCCTGGCCGATTATCGGGATGTTTTTTGACAGTTTGCAGATTATCTGTATCGGCGTTTTATTTGCCTGACAACCGATGAAGTTAATGAAATAAAAAGTGGTCTACTTTGGCTCGTCTACAGCCCTGCGTCTGTCCCTCGGCTTCAGTTTCACTCACCACTGAGTCTGACTTAATGTCCCGCCCACAACACTATCTGACTATCTTTGACTGTGGATTATGTTGAAAATGTTTGAAAGTTTCTAATTTATTAAATAATTGCTTAAAGCAGTTAAACAAAGTTTTGTGTTGGAGTTTGTAACATTCCAAAATCTTAATTTTGACTTAAAGATTTTCATTTTCACTGTAAATGCATATCGGTTCCAAATATTGGTTATCGGTTTTATTAACTACTAATAATCGGAATTTGCCCTGAAAAAACAGTATCGTTCGATCCCTAGCTTGCTAACTAGTTTTCCCACTATGACATAACTGCAACATGTGGTGTTCAGGTGTTACAATTGACTCAATGTTAAAGTACCTACCCATGTGAAGTGATTCCTTCTGAGTGAACACAGTGAATCTGACTGCAGTAGATGTGAAAGAAATGCATAAAAGTTGTGCTAATTCAGCTCTGTTTAGTTCCGGTGTTGAGACGGCAAGACGAGTGCTTCGGGACCGTCAACAAAGTACAACACCGAAAAGAGACACAACAAAAATATTTATTACTTATTATTTATTACCTGATTAAATAAGGTAGTGTCTCCAATATGCCTATTTTTGAAAATATTTTTGTAACTCTTTTCAGTGTCGTAGTTTGTAGACTGTCTCAACACAGGAACTAAACAGCTGAATTAGCATGCATTTCTTTCACATCTACTGCAATCAGATTCACTGTGTTCACTCAGGAGGAATCACTTTACATGGGTAGGCACAACATGTTAAGAGGCTAAAAGCACGTTTAAAACTTGCCCGGTTTCAATCTCCTGGGTGCCAACGCTAGCAGGAGGATAACCCGTTGTAGGCAGCACCGATTGTTTTAGTTTTTCTCACTACTGACAGTACTCTAAATTTACAAAGAGAGATACGTGTTGAAATCGACCGGAATTCTCCTTTAATATGTGGATATATTATTTTAATCAAATGATAATTTCTATTTTACAAATATAAAAAAAATTCTTTCAAATTAGTTGAGCTACTCTTCAACCCATCCATGTAACCCCTGGCAGCTACTAAAGTACCCCTGGTTGGGAATCACTGCTGTAAGCCACTGTGGCAGTGCTACATCAGTCTTTACCATTGTTATTTTCTCCTCTGGTAGAATTCAATCGTGATTGTTTTCTGGCAATAAAGTACATTTTTTCAGCTGATAACCGTCTAATTTCACGTCATGCCCTTGTCCTCCAATCAGAAGCAGGTGACTTACTTTGACCAGAGGAGCCATTAGACCAGCTGGCAGGTCAAAGTAGGGTACGTTAGGCACCAGACTGGGGTCGTCCTGGACTGGATGCTGCCGATGACGCATGTGGGGGGAATGGCCGTTGAAGCCGTGTGGGGGTGGGCCAAAATCCGGCTGGTGGCCTCCACCCCAGGGAGGATGTTCGGCCCCCATACCTGGGGGAGGGAGCCTCTGACTGGGATGGTGGTGGGGGGGAGGACCTGGTATGTCTGGCAAACGGGGGGGGGGGGGGAGATATTGTTAAAATACACAAGTAAATAGTAATACCGGTGCAAAAACAGGCAGCTTTACAGATGCATTTAAAAAAGGACCAGTGTGTAGGATTTAGTGGCAGATTAAAACCAATTGAATGCCCCTTTCTTCACTCCTCCCTTTTAGTCCAGTCATTTTATGAAAAAAAAAGGTAGGCCAAATTGCAACAGAAGTAAACTCAACTGATTTTGTATCCTCAATATGTCTGGAGTAAGGGAAAAAAAGCCCTGAAGAATCCCATTAGGGGAAAGTTTTGAAATATAGCCTATTCATATGCCTAGTCATTCTTTTTCTCATGTGAATAGGATAAAAATTGTAACCTTTAGATATCACAATTTCAATTACTGAGCTGATTACTTACATCAAGACAAACAAAAAATGTATTAAAAGTTTTTTGAAATTGTGTAAATACCACAGGAGCTCTAAACATTGGGTGTACCTAGGGGAAAATGTCTTGTTGAATCTTGTTGACATATAACAGTAACATACTTAATGTTAAGGTCTGAATGGAACCCATTTAGGCTACCCATGAACATAAATACATAGAGGCAGGAAGAAGTACTTTAAACCAGCCATTCTCTAGTGGTGTGTACGTAATTTGATTGTTTGATACAGACACTTTATTTTACCTACGTTTGTCTTCTGCATTCTCCTTACCCTCGTCTCCTGTTCTTCCCTCAGAGTCATCCCCCAGAAACAGTCCAACGGACCCAGTCCCAAACCCCATCTCTGCAATAATAATTAATAAAGGCTGGTTTAAAGTACTTCTTCCTGCCTCTATGCATTTATGTTCATGGGTAGCCTAAATGGGTTCCATTCAGACCTTAACATTAAGTCTTTTACTGTTATTACAAGATTTAACAAGTCATTTTCACCTAGGTATACCAAATGTTTAGATCTGTTGTGGTATTTATGCAAATTAGCACATATGTAATTAGATTATGCACCGTGATTATACACTTATGAAAACATAATTCTGAATATTATATTCCATGTCTGCCAATAGAGGGGCCTAAATTCTACACAATGGTCCTTTAAGTGAAATAACGGCTCAATCACGTACCTCTGCACTCAGCTCCGGGATAATCTCCCTGAGCGTAGTCAAAGCGGTGTGGGGTGTATGGCGGCCGGTCATAGTGGTGTCTGGGAGGGAAGTCGTCCTGCATGAAGCGTGGCGGGAAACGTCCGAAACTGTGCGGTGGTGGGGGCTGGTTGAAAGGAGGTGGCTGCTGGTGAGGAGGGAAGGGCCCTCTGAAATGGGGAGGTCTCTGTATAAAAAAAAAAAAAAAAAAAAAGCAAGTTGGACACAGTCATTCATGGAAATGAGCAGCAAAATCACGTACTTGACGCAACAGAAAAATGTTTAAAGTCACATTCAGACTACCAATGGACAGTTTATCAAACCAGGATTAATGAAACCTAAAGGCCTTGTCGAATTAAATACTTTTTGGTGATGTTTAAGGCAAAAAGCAGATTATTACCAGAACATATTTTTTTTTTTTTAAATGAGGACCATAGAAGGAAATTCAATTTTAAACATCACACAACAACTTCAAAGCAAATGTGTATTTCAGTATGTGGTGTCAAACTGTGGAATTCCTTGGGTAATGATTTAAAGGGTAATACATATATTTCAGTATAAGATTATGTATAAGGAAACATAAATTAGACAATACGAAGTTGCCAGATACATTTTCTTTTTATTATTATTTTTGTTTTGGTCTTCTCTCTCTCTTTTCTCTGTAAAATTGACTGTTAGCTGACCGACAGTCTCTTTTTCTGTTTGCTGTATCATCTGAGAAAGGGGCTGGTAAAATAACATTTTTGTCTTCATCCAGCTCCTTTCCGAGCATAAATATGTGATGTAATAAAGCAAATAATGACGGTTTGATTAAAAGAATGTGTCTGTTTCCATGAGCGGTAGTGAAGTGAAGGATAATTACAGCTTGTAAATGTAGAGTATACAATGCAAGACAATAAAAACTGGAAAAAGAAATCACTGCAAAGATAGTCAAAGCACAGCGGATATCTATCACATGCCTGCATGCGTGGAGGAAATGGGGGCTCCCTCTGGCCCCATGGAGGCTGGTCAGGCTGGTTCCCCCATGGTGGCTGCTGGTCATATGAGTTCCAAGATGGAGGGCCTGGGTCAGACCCACCTGGACCACTCCAGGGGCCTCCTTCTCTGGGTGGACCCCCGCTCCAGTTTCCTGGGTCCCTCTGGTCATTCCACATCCCCTCATGGCTGTTCCAGGGAGGGCAGGGAGGGGGGGGCTGGTTTGGGTCAAAGGGAGGCTGGAGACAAGGACAAGTCAGAAAGGGCCCTCACACACACACACACACTCACTCACAAATCACTGTTCTTTTAGTTTAAGCTGTGTCACTCTTCATCACACATCTTATACTGGCTGTCGCACTGGCTGATTTGGAACTTCTAAGCTCTCTGATAAGCACTGGAGCCCTATCTTTGCCAATGTTACCATTTCTAGTTTAGAATACATTTTTTTGGGGTGTTAGGAAGAGGTTTATCATTATATGCCTCCCGCATAATGGTTGGAAATTATTTTCCACCTAAGTAGATTCTGTAAGCAGAATCCTTCTCCATCTTCAGAAATTGCCTACCTATCTCTTCGGAGAATACATACACATCTAATATGCTATGTCTCTATTCTTCTCTATCTTAAAAAAAATATCACTGGCAGCATTAAGTTGTGGCACTTGTGCCAGGTGGAAGATGGAACTGAGTGTTGAGACATGATCTACTGTGGCTTGGAAGTATGTTATTTGTGTGTTGCTTTGAACACAAGCGTCTACTGAATGAATAAATGTAGGCGATGGATAGCAAGGATGAGCCATTGCCTTCCTGTCCCCACACAACCCACCCATCCACACAGGTCTTTACCGGCTGGTTGGGGTTCCAGGGGCCTATGTGCTGGGGGTCATACCACCCAGGTTTGTTAGAGGGGATATCTGAGGGTCCACTGGGGTTGCTGGGGTCCTGTGGCCTGGATGAGGCTCCATCAAACTCCCCTGGAGGAGGACCCGACATGGGAGGCTTTACATCCCCTGCACACAACACACACACACACACACACACACACACACACACACACACACACACACACACACACACACACACACACACACACACACACACACACACACACACCCATTACAACACAAACACACGTTTGTGGAACAGATCACAAACCTATACAGCGAAACCATACAAGGCAAGTTGAAAAAAAAAAAAACAACCATCCACTCATTTCATGAGTAACAATGAACTGGTGTTGTATATTACTTGTATGTTTTTCTTAAATAAAGTTAAAAATTCAATTCAAGTTTAAAATTGAAGTAGAGTGTGACTGCACTGTATTAATGTACTGCACCTTAACATTCAGTTTTAGCTGTTATGTAAACTATAAATCTGGCTTCATGTATCAGTCTGTGCCTCTGGTTTTGTGAAGTGTGCGTCTTCTCACCAGCTTTTGTGGCCATAGGTGGGGCCTTTTCAGGCTCAGCAGGGGTAGCTAGCGGCGCTACAGGGGCAGGCTGTGGCTGCTGCTTCAGGCTGGAAACAAACTCTTCGTGCTGGGTCTTCAAAGCCTGAATCTGCTGCTGGAAGGCCAGCTGGATCGGCTGCACCGCCGCGGCATACTCAGTTATCAGAGACGCCTGAGAGAGGGCAAGGGCTTTAGATTATCTAAAAATGTTATACAGGGTTATCAGTGAAGGAAAACCACCAATCGTTTTATTTTCCTGAAATGGGGCGCAAACACAAGCAAAATCTCCAGCTGAACACATAACTGGGCGTAACCAGGCGCAGCTTGCGCAGCGTGGAAGAGAGCCTGAATACATACAATAGAATACACAGGAAGAGGAACACAATATCAGCGGGTGGAGTCAGCTGTGCATAACGCATGCCAAATTTTGGAGAGGTATGAGTGTGATCCTCTGCCATCGAGTTGGGTCTGAGCAGAAGGAAACTCGAGTGAACATGCTCCAATGAAAACATGAGTGTTTCTGACTCCACAGTACTAACAATAACGGCTGGTTTTTGTTTATTCTTATAATTTATCATCTTTCTCCGTTGTGCAGCAAGCTCTTGCCTTCGCTGCCCAGCAGCACCTCTGAGCCTATATTCAATTATGGGTCAAGTCAGGTCTTATGTTGACGGGTCGAGTCAAGTCCAGGAATTGATTTAAAGATAATTTCCGTCTTTGGCACTGGTACAGGCGTGCAAACTAGAACTGTGTGAGACTCTGCTCCGAATGTTATATAAAAAAATAAAAATTAAAAAAAAACGGCCCTTACATAAAAACTTCAAACACATTCTCTTTATTTGCGAAATATAAGATGGAACATTCTGCAGTCTTACTGATTATGTGGATATGCTTCCATGCACTTGAGCCACACCCGCAAATATTAAACCATGATTGGAAGTGGCATAACTGAAACCGCACTGTAATAAACTTCTTGACGTGACACAAATCAATGTTTGAATTCTCCAGGAGGACAGTTTGGACTGCTTCTAATTAAAATGTCCCGCGGGATTTGATGGAGCACAGGACGCATCCTGATGACAGCTGCGTTATTCCAGATGATTTTACTAAACTTGGAATCTGTGAGTAATAGCTTTCCAGTCAGAGGTTTAGAAAAACACACATTAATTACTGTTGGAACCTGACCTACCGTGTGACCATGTCTAGAGATATAAATAAGTAATGAATGACATTGCTACTGCTGTGTCATGCTGTAAAATCACAGACAGCTCCTCTCTTGTATCCGAGACTGTAGATGCGTGTAAACACGTATCATTACTGTGGTTGTGTGATGACTAGGAGGTATTTAATTAACTGCACAGAAAAGATCCAACATTCCACAGGTTCCAAATTTCTGTAAAACGCCGAGTCACTCTAATTCTTACGATTACATGGATGATATTAAGGCTGAACGATTCATCGTTCTCATATCGAAATCGAGATTTGAAAGAATGCGATTAGGTAATCGTGAAGACCGCGATTAATCAAATGTGAATATTTAGTTGAATGTTTGGTGTAACATTTGATTTAAAGTGCTCATATTATGCTCATTTTCAGGTTCATAATTGTATTTAGAGGTTGTACCAAAATAGGTCTATGTGTCTATGTTTAATTTTCAAAAAATACCATATTTCTGCACATTGCTGCAGCTCCTCTTTTCACCCTGTGTGTTGAGCTCTCTGTTTTAGCTATAGAGTGAGGTATCTCACTTCTGTTCCATCTTTGTTGGGAGTCGCACATGAGCAGTAGCTAGGTAAGCACTGCTAGCTAGTCAGTTACAGAGTATGAGGGCGTACCAGGCTAGCAGCTAGGCGAGCATTATAAAGTGTGTTACAAAGTGACCACGTTTGTCTCTGAAGTAAAGGCTGGACTACAATAGAGCTGTTTGGAGCAGTTTGTGAACAGTGTTTTCTGTTGGAGATGGTAAGTCCCTTTGGGGCTTTGTAAATCTATAACATGCACAAAAAGATATATAACACAATAAAGGAAAGGGAAAAAGCCAAAAAGCATAATATGAGCACGTTAACATTTTTTTATTCCTCTTTTTATTATTATTATATTTACTGTTTTGTCATAAGAAATGCTGGGATAATGTTACATATTACAGATCGTTTACAGAAATGTCCTGTATTCAGTATTTTTCAAAAATGAGTCTTGTATTCAAGACTCATTTTTGGAAAAATACTTTTTGAAGACCAAATCTTGTTTTTATAAAGAAAATAAATTTTATTTGAAAATAATTCTAATAAAAACACATTGAATAAAACAAGGTAGGCTATTGTTTTTTAACATCTTTTAAATAAAATAATATTTTCAATATCTTTTTAGATGAAAGCGTCACATTTAAAGTAACGGTAAATATTTCCAGGGCCTTCAGCTGAATGACTGGGCATCCCATCATTCCATTTTTCAGTCACGTAATCACGCACTCTCCTGTCAATCTCTTGGAAGCGGCCGCTTTGAGGACCGCGGTAAGATTTTCTCGGGGTGTTTGCATTTTTTAGACGGTGTTTCATCTCCATGACAACGCCTCATTGTACTTCTGTCTAAGTACCGACTTTTAGGCTTTTTTGTAGCTGGATATATCATTTACTGTGTCTAAATATGAATGTGGATAACATTAGTGATAGTGAGATGCTTGCGTTGGGTACATTTCTAGTGATGAATCGGCGAAAACACATTTTATTTCTCTGATTCACTCGCTCTCTGGCTTGACCATATAACTTTACGGTGCTTTTGGGCAGTCGTTGAGGCTCCATCTAAAACTCTGCCATTTCGACCAGATGTTTAAAATTAAAATAACATTAAAATAAAATGGATTATGGATCATTTCATTTCTATAGTTTTATAGCTGACTTTACCAGCTGACTTCTCTATTGGCTGTTGAAACAGGAGACGTCCCTTACGTTCTAAAACCAGCCTCTGCGACTTGAACAGCTGAAGGTCTAGACCCCAAATATAAGACGACCCCACTTTTTCAGACATATTTCCAGGTCTTATATTCGGACCAATACGGTACTTTATGTATTGCGATACGATGCTGGTAGAAGGTGTAATATGTGTAATATGAAGGTGTAATATGTAGATGCTGCTGTTGAACTGAGGCATAGCAGAAATTTCAGTTTAAAGGAAAGTACTGATATTTTTCATTGGAAGTTTTTATTATTATTATTATTATTATTATTATTATTATTATTATTATAACTTTAGCTTTTGTGATAAATGTTCTGTGTTTGTTCAATGTTCCATACAAAACACTGTTCTCATCCCTGCATAGGAATATGGAGCAGTTTTGATGGTGTCTTATGTTATAATGCTCCATGACATGTTTGATCTGTTACATAGTGAGTATTGAACTTTAGCTAAACTTAAAATCGAAATATCTGGCAGAAAAAAAACGCAATTCGATTTTTTTTTCCCCAAATCGTTAAGCCCTAGATGATGTTGCTAAAAAGTATTTTTATACATATATCAAGCTTAAAGAAAACACTGGCAGGAACGCAGAGCCTTAAGTCTTATTCCACTCACTTGGTACTGGCCGAGCCCCAGTGCTGGATTCTGGAGCTGCTGAATGGTTTCCTCATCAAAGTACCCGTTCTTCTCCCACAGCTGCAACAACTGGAAAGGAGGGGGATGGAATAATCAGAGAAAATTAGCTTTTTAACATTTTTCACCAAAAAGAGGTACAGATTATTTCTAGCTTTCCAATTCAATAAATGAAGAGCATAACAAGCAAGAAGTGCTGAAGGACCTTTATTTGTCTAAGCTGTATTATAAGCTATTTATGCATTATGTATGTATGTATGTATGTATGTATGTATGTGAGTTAGACTGCAGCATTGTTTGCTAATATACAGCCTGTGATTGACACAGTCCAATAAAAACAAGATACACTCAAGTCAGCGCAACCAACATGATGGTATTCATTATACTATATACCACTACCACATTAACTATAATAAGCCCTAAAACTGAACTCCCTCAAATGAATGGCTGATTCACACTTATGCGAATGTTCTATTGTAATTATTCTGGGTTAAAATGGTAGTATGAGTATGAATGAGTAGTGTTCCATGATGTCAACGTTACTACCAGGAATAAAATACTACCAGTAACCTGTAGGGAGTTACCACGATTTTCCACCGTGCGCGTCTGGCGCTGCGTTCCGGAGGCACCGCGGTCCCCCGCGAGCAGTCGCTGCCATTCAAGTCAATGCTTGATATTCCACCAGCTGCGTCATGGCGCGTCCCAGAAGCGTGCGTGAAGCGGCTCTCCGCTACGCTAAAGACATGCGCCAGGTCTCTTTTCACGCGGGGCGTTAAGACAGCCGGGCAAGGAAGTGAAACAGCGAGAGCATCCAATCAATTTGCCAAAAAAAAAAAAAAAAAAAAAAAACACCCCCCAAATATCGTTTATGTCTCCTTTACAACACCACGGACAACGAGAGATTCATCTTGGAGGTTGAAAAACATATTACGACATTACAGATCCTTTTCATAAGAACATCACCAGAAAAGAGAAGACATGGAGTTAAACTGTAGGAGTGCTTGGAGTGGAAGGAAGATACTAGCTTAATAAACACGCGATTGTTCTGTAAAGTAGTCGGGCAGCAAGACGCTCCGCTCCTGAGACGCTCCCGGTGGAAAATCTGAGTTAAAGATGCACACAAAAATGGACACAAAGTGCATGTGTTTACCCTGGTGATCTTCTGCTGCTTCTCTTCCTCTACAGCCAGAAAGCTGGTGCAGTAGATGGGAACCACAACTTTCTGCAGCGCTGCCAACAAATCTTTCTGCTGCTTCCGCTGGCTGGGAGGACACATTTAAACATGTTATAAAAAGGAATATACTGAAAGCTGCTCAAACTATTTCATTCTCATTAAATGGCGTGGCTTATGGCAGAATGAGCCTCCAGCCACATGTCAAAGTGTCCCTGAGCAAGACACTGAACCCCAAGTTGCTCCCCAGACATTGTATGTATAGCTGTCCACTGCTCCCAATACTAGGTAATAATAGTTATGGGTGTTAGCTTAACTTACAAACATATAGTTAGCCTAAAACTGACATTGGGATATTTGACTTACAAACATATAGTTAGCCTAAAACTGACATTTGGATATTTGACTTAGTAACAAAATGCTTGCTGCAAACATAAAGTCAGAACATAACTTTAGCTTAGCTTCCCATTCTCCCTGCTGATTTATCATGTCCGTATCCATTTTTGTCTTCATAAAAGCTCAGTTATTTGGGTCGGGCAGCTTGTCAAAACTTAAGTCATGGGTTATTTACCCTGTTGGTAGTAAATATATCACCACACAGCAACTATTAGGAATTTTTCTGCTGTTTGCTTTGCAGACGAAATTGACAAGGAGAGCGGAGAGTTGTTGTCCCCTCTGGTGGGGGTGGCTTTCAGGGTATGACGCAATGTGCTCTGTCTCTATATAACACTCCCTAGAAGGAAGCGTAGGAGTCAAGGGATCGACATGTGTTTATTCATGTATTTAAGTTTGCGTACCAGTGATGGAGAACGTCATTGGTTAAATAGATGAGATGTAGGCGCAGCTCAAAATGCGCTCCATCAGCAATGATGCGGTTGCGAAGATGTGATGTCATCAGTTCACAGTGCAGTGGAGACTTGGCGTTGTTGAACATCCAGTTCTTACCGCCCTGACAAGAGGACAAACAAATTAGTGAGATATACATCTTTTTTTCAAACTATTTCAGGAATCTACAGGCATAAGCATCCCAAAAAAAAAAAATCTCCATTATGGCAGGCTTACAGAGATGGCGTCTTTGGTGCAGGTGTCTATAATGGGCTGCAGGAGGTTGTCAAACTCTGTGATGTCCAACTGAGTTTCCAGCAGCAGTTTTTGGGTCTGCTGCTCCATAGCCAGAGATATGGCTGCAGTCACTTGTTCCTACATTGAGAAAGACAGAAAAAAGCATCAAAAAAGGCTATCAACCATCTTCCTGCTTCCTTTACATCTTCCATCTTCTTGCTTTCTGCTTTCTTACTGTGCAGATGCTTTGCTGCTTGCTCCTGCCTCTGCTTGCATATTTATGTTGATAATCTTGCTTTTCCTCTGTGAGAAACTTTGAGCAGTGGCTCCTGGATACTTATAAATCACTGGACTATACATTTTTGTAGACATAGTAGGCTATCGCCATATTTCAAAAATGTTATGACCTCCTCAGTACTGCGTGAGCGTGGCCTACCAATAGCACAAGCCTGTCCTACAGTGACTGGAAACGTAGCACTTAGCTAAAGCTAACTAGCAGTAAGATTCCTTACCTCTCCTTGGATGACTACTACAAACTACTAAAAACCAAAATTCACCGATTAGAAGTAAACGTGGAAGTGAACGGACCATGGGGGAATGACACCACTTTACTATGGACCAATGGACAAAAGCATGCTAACACACGGTTAATTAGCACCAACAAGACTACAAAGAAACAGGAGGGCAGTGGAACGGGTAATAAATCAACAAGTGGTAGTCCTCTCTGGAACTCTCTTGGCGAAAAGCCTAAGAGTAAATCATTTTCCTGGGAAATGGGAGGACGAGTAACGGGCACAGCGCCCTGAGATTTGGGATATGACCGGCTGGCCTGCATTATCATCCAGGCAGAGAGCCTCTTCAACCCCTGTACTTAGTAGGACACAGCCGTGGACAGCTGCGAAAGGGAGAATTAGCAACAAAATGCTACAAGGAAAGCTAACGACTAGGCCTCAAACTGTGAATGTGGGTGACTGTAAGAGATGTAAAAGGCACATTCAGTAAAAACACCAAAATACACTGCTTTACCAAAGACATGGTGTCTGACTTGGCCGAAAGATATCCAGATATCATGGCAGCACACCCAACATTATACTGCATATAGGGTCACATGTCAGTGTTTCCCACACATAGACTAATGTGTGGCGGTGGGCCGCACTACCAACACCGGCCGCACTACCAACACACATTATGTTTCATTATTAATAAAAAAAAAATGTAAACGCTATTTAAAAACCCGTTTAGCTGCATTTCCTTTCCCTGCCCTCCTTCGTCTCTCTGTCACTTGTGTCTCTCACACACACACACACACACACACACACACACACACAGTGCGTTTCACTATCTTTGTGAGGACCCGTCATTGACATAATGCATTCCCTAGCCCCTTAACCATCCCAACTAAATGCCTAACCCTTACCCTAACCATAACCCTAAAACCAAGTCTTAACCCTCAAACAGCCCTTTAACCTTGTGGGGTCCAGCATTTTGGCCCCACAAAGCTGGTCGGACCCCACAAGTATACTGAACTCCCGGTTTTTGGACCTCACGAATACAGTTAAACGAGAACACACACACACACACGTTTGGTGTTTTTAGCCCCCAATGTCGCCTTCCAGACAGCGCGGCAATGGTTATGTTTCGAGGGTTAAGGTGAGGGTTCTCTTAATACATCCATGGAGGGTTAGCTGCCTGGAAGGCGACATTGGAGGCTTAAAACACCATCGAGCCCACCGTGCACACAGTGTCCGTCTCCATAAAGGAGAGAAGGCAGCTGGCGAAATTCACAAGTTCACAAAAGGTTGGTATCCATCTCGTTAAAAAGTGCTATAAAAATATTTTATATTCTGAGCCTGCTTTAGGAAGTTAACTAGTCGCAAGTTTGAGGTAAAATGCAGTTGGGCTGTCGAGGTCAAAACACTATATGTAGCAGCTGTGAATCAAATAAACGTATTATAAATAATGTTACGTAATTTTTTACTCTTACACTTAATGTTTGCTGCTTCAATCCAGACGAATATTGAAAAGTATTTTTCCACGAGTGTTGAGGTTTTAGGACCAGCCTGAACCGGAGGTATCAGTCTGAAACAGAGCTGAACAGCCCGACCAGTGTAATTAGTTATGTTATTCATTTGTTTACAATATTTTAAGGCTTCAACCAGTGAAAGACTAGCCTGGTCCTACCAAACTCTCGTACAATTCATTTGTACAGAGAGTCGGGCCTCTCTCCATTGACAAGTGTTAACTTCCTTGAAGGTGGGTACTTTGTTGAAGTTTAAAACTACTGGATATGCCCAGAGGCACTCCGGATCTGTCATAACTAATTGCCAAAGTTTGGTCGTGACGTATGTCATGCACATGTGCAACAAGAGGGTAGACCGTCAAGGCTATTAGCATTAGCACCGCTAGCGTTAGCCAACCCCTTCACCACTAACACAGTGAGCTGGAAAATCAAACTTTCCCGAACCCCATGGGGAGGAGGGCCACAACATCATGGCCACCAACACAACTCAGCAAAGATTGTTCTTGCTCTGGCTTTAACTTCTGGATATTCGGCGGCGTTGCCACAATGGACCGAATGGCTTCACTCGCATCTTTCTAGCGCACGTCCTCAACGTCATCGTTCTCAGCCACTCCCTCTGTTCGTTGATTGGACCGCCAAAGACTTTGGTCGAGAATACCCAAGACCCAAACGCGAAATGAAAATTGAGCGGAAGTACGTAGGAGGAGTTTTGATGCCTTCCAGTCGGGTTTTTGACCACACCACAGCACTGAGACGGCTCTTGTAATAGTCTTTAATGACATCTACTTAAACACAGATAGTGGCAAAACTTTAGTCTTAGTATTACTTGATCTCAGTAGTGCATTTGACACGGTCGGTCATGACAGATTACTAGACCGATTGGAAAACTGGGTTGGACTTTTTTGCACAGTACTAAACTGATTTGAATCCTACTTAAAGAATAGGGACTACTTTGTGTCTATAGGTAATTATGTATCTGAGCATACAAATATGATGTGCGGAGTTCCCCAAGGCTCCATTCTGGGGCCTCTTCTGTTTAACATATACAGTGAGGAAAATAAGTATTTGAACACCCTGCTATTTTGCAAGTTCTCCCACTTGGAAATCATGGAGGGGTCTGAAATTGTCATCGTAGGTGCATGTCCACTGTGAGAGACATAATCTAAAAAAAAAATCCAGAAATCACAATGTATGATTTTTTAACTATTTATTTGTATGATACAGCTGCAAATAAGTATTTGAACACCTGTCTATCAGCTAGAATTCTGACCCTCAAAGACCTGTTAGTCTGCCTTTAAAATGTCCACCTCCACTCCATTTATTATCCTAATTTAGATGCACCTGTTTGAGGTCATTAGGTGCATAAAGACACATGTCCACCCCATACAATCAGTAAGAATCCAACTACTAACATGGCCAAGACCAAAGAGCTGTCCAAAGACACTAGAGACAAAATTGTACACCTCCACAAGGCTGGAAAGGGCTACGGGGAAATTGCCAAGCAGCTCGGTGAAAAAAGGTCCACTGTTGGAGCAATCATTAGAAAATGGAAGAAGCTAAACATGACTGTCAATCTCCCTCGGACTGGGGCTCCATGCAAGATCTCACCTCGTGGGGTCTCAATGACCCTAAGAAAGGTGAGAAATCAGCCCAGGACTACACAGGAAGAGCTGGTCAATGACCTGAAAAGAGCTGGGACCACCGTTTCCAAGGTTACTGTTGGTAACATACTAAGACGTCACGGTTTGAAATCATGCATGGCACGGAAGGTTCCCCTGCTTAAACCAGCACATGTCAAGGCCCGTCTTAAGTTTGCCAATGACCATTTGGATGATCCAGAGGAGTCATGGGAGAAAGTCATGTGGTCAGATGAGACCAAAACAGAACTTTTTGGTCATAATTCCACTAACCGTGTTTGGAGGAAGAAGAATGATGAGTACCATCCCAAGAACACCATCCCTACTGTGAAGCATGGGGGTGGTAGCGTCATGCTTTGGGGGTGTTTTTCTGCACATGGGACAGGGCGACTGCACTGTATTAAGGAGAGGATGACCGGGGCCATGTATTGCAAGATTTTGGGGAACAACCTCCTTCCCTCAATTAGAGCATTGAAGATGGGTCGAGGCTGGGTCTTCCAACATGACAATGACCCGAAGCACACAGCCAGGATAACCAAGGAGTGGCTCTGTAAGAAGCATATCAAGGTTCTGGCGTGGCCTAGCCAGTCTCCAGACCTAAACCCAATAGAGAATCTTTGGAGGGAGCTCAAACTCCGTGTTTCTCAGCGACAGCCCAGAAACCTGACTGATCTAGAGAAGATCTGTGTGGAGGAGTGGGCCAAACTCCCTCCTGCAGTGTGTGCAAACCTGGTGAAAAACTACAGGAAACGTTTGACCTCTGTAATTGCAAACAAAGGCTACTGTACCAAATATTAACATTGATTTTCTCAGGTGTTCAAATACTTATTTGCAGCTGTATCATACAAATAAATAGTTAAAAAATCATACATTGTGATTTCTGGATTTTTGTTTTTAGATTATGTCTCTCACAGTGGACATGCACCTACGATGACAATTTCAGACCCCTCCATGATTTCCAAGTGGGAGAACCTGCAAAATAGCAGGGTGTTCAAATACTTATTTTCCTCACTGTACATGCTTCCACTGGCTCAGATTATGGAAAACAACAAACTAAATTACCATAGTTATGGGAACGACACACAAATGTCCATAACCGTATCGCCAGGGGACTAGAGTCCAATACAAAAACTGAGTAAGTGCATTGAACAAATTAACGACTAGATGTGCCAGAACTTTCTTAAATTAAATTAAGAAAAAACTGAGGTGGTTGTTTTTGGAGCAAAAGATGAACAATTAAAAGTGATTGCTCAGCTTCAACGACAATGTTAAAAACAACATCAAAGCCATGTAGTCATAGACTCAGACCTGAATTTCAACAGCCACATTAAGACAATTACAAAGTCATTATCACCTTAAGAATATATCAAGGGTTAAAGGACTTATGTCTCAGCAGGATTTGGAAATACTTCTCCATGCTTTTATCTTCAGTAGACTTGACTACTGTAACGGTGTCTTTACAGGTAACCCTAAAAAATTAAATCAGACAGCTGCAGCTGATTCAGAACGCTGCATCTCGAGTCCTCACTAAGACCAAGAAAGTGGATCACATCACCCCAGTTCTGAAGTCTTTGCACTGGCTTCCTGTCCCTCAAAGAATTGATTTCAAAATACTTTTGCTGGTTTATAAATCACTAAACGGTTTAGGACCAAAATACATTTCTGATCTGCTGCTACACTATGAACGACCCAGATCTCTCAGGTCGTCTGGGACAGGTCTGCCTTCTTTCCCCAGAGTCAGAACTAAACAGCGGGAAGCAGCGTTCAGTTTTGATGCTCCACATATCTAGAACAAACTCCCAGAAAACTGCAGGTACACTGCAACTCTGTTCTTTTAAATCAAGGCTAAAGACCATTATTTTTGATGCTGCCTTATTAGTGAATAATTGTTAATTTCTTATACTGCACTGTAACTTTTTTATTTTTTTTTAAATGCCCTTTAATGTTTTATGTAAAGCATTTTGAATTGCCCTGCTGAAATGTGCTATAAAAATAAAGCTTCCTTGCCTTCTTCAGCCTGTTAATGTTCTCATAAGTGTAACAGGAAGGAAACAAAATAGTTTGAGTTGCTGAACAAAAGTTGCGTTGCTCTTTAGTAGCCAAAGACAAAAAAGGATGAATAAATCATCTCCTGTGCCAGATATATTAATTTCTCTCTTGCTCTGTACCTGTCTGAGTGTGTGCATATGCTGCTCCTGCTGCTGCAGATTCCAAAGGCTCTGTTGGATGAGCTCATCCATAGAGGGCGCGGCAGGCGGAGGAATCGGAGGCGGAGCAATCATCGGCATCGATGGAGGAATATCAACCGCGTCTTTGGCGCCCGGGTTGTACATTTCTGCAAAGAGAGCAGCAGGAAAAGAGCGGTTAAATATGAACATTCAAAGTCTGGAGGTTTAGCAAAGCTTTGATTTTGAGGCTGAGGTTAGGAGGGTTGATGCTGTGCCACTGCTGACGTGATGTAGATGTCCAAAGACAAAGTTTCAGTCCATAAATCATATGCAAGGCAAACATAGCATGGTTTGTTTACACAAAAGTATTTAAAATCAAAGGGACCTCAAAAGATAAAGCAGATAAAACATGTCAAGTACAAAGCAGAAGAGTGAACAAAATTTGAAAGACATGCAATCAGCACTAACCCCCCTCCGACTACAGAAACAACTGCAAAAAGGAAACATGTTAGCACCTTAGAAAACTAGAGACCATCTTGCGATGGGATCACATCAGCTGCGGCGCCAAAATGGACAAGGGGTGTAAAGTGGGAGCAGCAATGATCCCTTCCCTACCCCCTACTTCCGACGCTCTTGCCGAACCACACTAGGCCTGCACAATATATCGTTTTTTTACCGTCATCATGGTATCAACTAGCGCAATATACACATCGCGTAAGCAGCTACATATCGCAAAAAAACACTGACATATTTTGTGTTAGTTGAAAGAAAAATAGCAATGTAACTCATTCTTTTTTAAGTGGTGCCTATTATATTCCATCCAATGTTCAATTTGCGCAATAAAAGAATGTTGAAAAATTATTTTGTTTCATTCATTTTAAATTCAACAAGCATTGTTGTATTTTAGCAGAACACTGAAAGCAGCAGAAATGGAGAACTGAGTACACTTTAATGATGGTTTATTTATCGCAAGTAATATCATTATCGCAATATTCAACAACGCTATCGCACATCGCATATTTTTCTCATATCGTGCAGCCCTAGACCACACCCACAAATCAGCCTTCATTTTGATCTCAACTACACACCAGTAATGTTTCGTGACTGCATCTTGCACTGTTATCGGCCCAATATACAGTAACTATTCTATGTTCGACAGAATCCTAGAAGTCTACAAATAAGGCGGCATGTCAAAAATGCTCTGAGCTGATACATTTTGGGCTGATCAAAGGAATCATTAATCAGCCATGTAAAAACTATCAATTTGTAATCTTTAGTTTAATCAGATTTATTAAGCTCAGGGTTATGCAAGCTGTCAAAACGTGCCCCACTGCCCTCAGTTAAACAACGCCTGAAGAAATTTAAAATGTATGCTGATTTTAGGCCTCTACTTTTACAGCAATGTGGCACAGCAGTAACAAGAGTGAAAAGGTGGTAGTGTAAACTGTATAGGCTATTTTTTTTTAACCAAGAACGAAGATAATTATTCAGATACTATTGTTCTAAACACAACACTTGAATTGTTGGTAAAATCATGCTACCCTTGCACTTCAATCGCCCTGAATCGTGACAACACAGTAAACAATACAGACAAACTCAAAAATAAAAAAATAAAACATACTGACAAAAAATGCAACTGAAAACAAACCAAAAAAGCTTTCAAGCACAAATGTGATAATGTCCATCAAAAAATGAGCAAAAACAAAATGTGACGGTTCAACTGGAATTTTGAATTTGTCAGACCAATCTGGTTCCAAATAAATACCTTCAGATTTATACTCCTCCCCATCTTGGGTAGAGGGATCTATGTGGAAAAAAGCAAACTTTAATGCATTCAGTGGTATTACATGACTGACAGAACTCCATGCAACCCTGCACAACACTGTGCTATTATTACCAGGCTGTTGATAATCTGATTACCATACAGTGACCAGAAAACACTGTGGGCCGTGTAAGAAGCTCTGACTTCCTCTGCATCAGCAACAAGTGGCGGTAATAGTCTGATGAGTCGAAACTAAGAGTAAGAACATAAACAGTTCAAATCTGTTACTTTCCCTCAAATCAGTTTCTTCAGTAAATTAATTTACTCTCCCATTTAGCATTTAGTGCTTTAGAACAGGGATCTTCAACAGGGGGTCCGGGACCCCTATGAGGTCCTCAGAGTCAATGCAGGGGGGCCTCCAAATTATTGCAAAATTTTGAAGTTTTTTAACAAATTAAAGTCTTAACATGAATATAACATTTTATTAGCAAATAAAAATCCCTACTGATGATAGGCTTACTGGCCTATAGGTAAGGTAGTCATTTAGATATCCATCCCCAGATACAGTTCATCCTAAGGATTTAACATAAAAATATGATTTATAAAATCATGCCAACAATTATTAATATTTTAATAGCTTAGTATTCTATGCCAAAAAAGGTATGTATATAGGTTTTAGGCTGCCCTATGTTATTGTAGGCCTAGTTTAATATGCAACTTCATTTCATACATATATAGTAGGGGGTCCCTGCTCCTTCTTTCTTTCAGTTAAGGGGTCCTTGGCCTAAACAACATTGAAGATCCCTGCTTTAGAAGGCTGAACCTGCTCCTCCTTCCCAAATGGGACCGTCTACAGAAGATTCCCCTTAGCCCGCCACATGCCTCACATAGGCTAAATGTAATGGATGCAGTCTTCATTGCTTGTGAAATCAACTTTCCAGGTTCATCAACTAAAAGTTCCCCTGAAACTGCCAACGAATCGGCAAACAGCAGTTAACTACTATCTGCAGCGCACTTCTATGATTTCAGACTTCTATGTTTATAGTTAAAAACTAACATTTCTCACGCATGATTGACAACTGTCAACCAGCGTACCATATTTATTGAAAGAAAGTTCAAAGATTGATGAACTGATTAATCGACTATCAAAATAGTTGCCAATTTAATAGTTGACAACTGATCAATTCAGTTGCAGCTCTTTATCACGCTTCCATTATTTACATCTTTAAGTAGTACTTTTACATGCCAAAATTTAACACGTTTGTGCATTTTGCAAATGACATGCATATAGTCTCTACACCACACCTGGCTGAACACATGGTTGGGCTCATTAACACTGCAGTGCATTATAATGCAGATGTTGCACCGACTTCTTGAGTTTTTAATTCAACTGTTATTTTCTGCTTTTGAACAGTTCTTAGTTATGAAGATGTTTGCTTCTCACATACAGTCCTCAGCAGACCAGAATCCTATCAGCTCTGGCTGCTTGCATCTATCATGACGGATACACGCTCACACACCTCATTCAGGTGCAGAGAGAATATAGGATACAAATGACCAAATGAAGCACATGTCAAATGCTGAAGAAAAATCCTAACAACAGCTAACAAGTCAGCCTCCACTACAAGGCCACAAAGGAGGAGTCAGAGTTCATATCACCAAGTCATGCTGCTCAGTTTTCAAGAGGTATAGGATATTAAATTGAGGAAGAGGGTTTTTGTTTAGGGCTGGGCATTGTGGTTTAGAATACTTAAATTTGGTTAGAGTCCATATAAGTCCAAATATATATATATATATATATATATATATATATATATATATATATATATATATATATATATATATATATATATATATATATATATATATATATATATATATATATACACACATACCTGACATATCAAAAGTACTTAATCAAATTGACTCAAAAAAATAAAATCTATTATTTCCGTTTTTACAACTTTTTATATATCGGCAAGGCATGGAAACTGCTAAAAGGGAGGGCAAGTGGCCTATGAGGTGACAGGTGTGAACTGATAATCAAACAGTAGCAGGCGGTTGAGATGCTCTTGTAAACCATAATTTTTAGTGTCTGTTTCTCACAGCATTACGTGTTGGCAATGACAGAATAGTACGTTTTCCACTTGAATTCAGCCACAATAAGCCATGCGAAATGTGTGCTTTTAGGACGCCGTTAGTACACCTGGTATTTTGCTTACGTGCCTTACAGTAGTGCTGATGGTTCGGGTTTCCCATACACCCAGAGATAATAAAGGACATGGACATGTTAAATAGTAGGTATAAATGGTATGTCAATATCTCTGACAGTTGACAGATTTGTCCTATTGATATTGCCCACCACTAATGAGAACCATGCCTAAATGCAATCAACTATAAAATTGAGAACATTCTGATTTGAATAATGAAAAATCTTCAAATAAGAAATATCAGTTGGCATTGAATGTCAACTGTAGGTACTTGAATTTAGTGCTAAAGACACAATTTAAGGTTGCATACCCAGCCCTACTTGTTTCAAATAAAGAGCAAATTGCATGTGCTATACAGCGCAGCACTGATGAGCTCCACATGGCTTTGTTGTGAAAACGTGGCCTAGAAGATGGAGGCAGCTTGTGGTTGTACTGCTACTCTACTGTAGAACACAGCTGACATGGCAAGAGACATTAGGTTCTACCCTGTGCTATAAGTAACCACAATAAAGTAGGTAAGTGTGAGTAAGTACAGCATTTGCTTGATGGGCTTTGAACACCTAAAAACAGAAGACAAATCCACTCCCAAACAGAATACACATTATTAATATGATGTTGGTCAGTTCAATCAAAAAAATTCCTCTGTCTCTATATGGATGCACAAGGTGTTCCAATTGGTGATGTACATTAAATGCAAGATGACATGCTATAATTTAATAAAATGAATTACATGTTGATGACTTATTGGCCTGTAAAATTGCAAAAATCTGCATTTCAATTAATTTTGTTTCTTATTTTCATTAGGGACTCTATAGCGCAGCGAAAGACCTAATTATCTTGAATACCAAATCAACTGAACATTACAACATCATACAAATATTTATGTGCAAATTCTGGCTAAATGGTGGACTGTTCCTTTAACTACATACGCTGCTGTTGCTCTATAGCAAGCTTGCACTTGTAGTAGCTGAAGTAGTCTCCCCCAAAGAGGAAGGAGAACTTAGGGTTGTCCTTCTGCTTCTCCATTGTCATCTTTTCAAACTCTGGCCCATTCCGAGCGACAAACTGGGCCAGCTTGTCAATGACATTCTTCAGTTCTTGATCTACATCAGAAAGAGAAAAAGAGGAAACAAATACAGTCAGAGCTGAGGCAACTGGTGGTCTATCTAAAATTGGTGGCAAACAAAAGTTATTCAAAATTACCACAACTTGTGCTATTCTGACACTTTTAGAACATTTATACTGACTTGGCCACAGTCTTTGCCCTCATGTGTTATCATTATATTCCAGTTACAGAGCTAAGCAGTTTTTTCTGAAAGACAAATATCCTTTGATCTTTGAAAGAACAATGGTTTACCTACATTTACCTCTGTTATGTAGGTTTCCAGAATCCTCAAAGACTTTTGTACCAATCTGAATGAAAGAAGAATCCCATCTACTGCAAGATAAACAAAAAGTATTGACTCCGTTTCCCATTCAGGAGCCTCCTTCATAGTGGAATACGTCCTTGCTCTTTTTTCATACACTAGATCAATATAAAAACATACAATTTTGTATGAAAATCTATAACAATGCGAAGAAAGATCAATATCCACAACTATAATTATAATTATTTTTAAATTTGGGTTCATGTTGTTCAAATTGAGCAGGGAAATATATCACTTGAGGAAACACTGTCACAATTTGGGAAACTGTTTGAAAAACCTGTTACTCTGCAGCAGACAGTATTTTTTTTACTTCCATCCAGATGGTTAGAAGAGTCTTTGAGAATCCTGGAAATGCCTTTAAAACAGTCATTGGTAAGTGTAGTTAAACAATCTTCTGTTATTTTTTTTAAAGATTGCTGTCTGGGTATTAATCTTTCAGAAGAGACAAAAACAAGGGCTTATTCTAATCAGCATTGTCAGTTGATCTTGTGCCTTTTCAGTTAACGTTAAACACCCACATTCTTGCTAAAGACACACATAATCGACTGTGTACACGCATCTAACGAACTTATATATATATATATATATATATATATATATATATATATATATATATATATATATATATATAAATAAAACGATGGCCTGATTTGTTTTATTTACAGACATAGCTAGCTAGTGGCAGTAGCTAAATGTGCGGTGACCATGTCTCACAACGTTATAGCTAAATGACATATTTTTACATTAGCTTGGTTACTTGACTAACGTTTAAACTAAAAAGGGGAGAAAGCTAATTGCAAACTTGGACGAAAAATAAATTACTTTAGCCGTGAAAGGAAGCCAACTTAATAATATTTTGTAACAACTAACGTTAGTTAGCTACTTAGCGAACGGCCAACGTTACAAAACTATTATTATTATTATTATTATTATTATTATAATAACCATTATTGTTCATAATGCTTAACATTGGTGCAACTGTGTACACAAAAACCTGATATAGCTACTGATGTTACAATCTGTGGCCGAAATACTAAATGCAGCGGTGATGCATTGTGTTGAGCAGTAGCGCCAGGTAGCATGATGCTAGCTAACGTTGAATTACAATAATACAACGCTGCAGCGCAACGTTAACGATATTGCTTACCTTCGGGGGGATTTGGGATATCCATGTTTGGCTTCAGTTACAGCGAACCCACTGTACTTTAATACATAGTCCAGAGATCAGTCAACTCGTTTCATGTGTCACTAAATTCACCAAATTGCCCCTGGAACGTACACAGGAAGTACTATTACACAGCACAAAAACTGCGCCACGAAACAGCCGTATTGTCTACAGCGCCACGTGGAGTTTAGTGGAGGATATTCTTCCACAGCAAGCCAGTCCTTGGTGGGTCACATAGAGTAACTACATTAATAGAGTAGGCTAAATCGTACATTCTAAAAGATATTTACTACCCTACTTTCAAAAACATTTATAGAGGAAGTTTTCTATTCTGATGGATATTTCCTACCTGACAAAATTAGCTACCCTACTTTATAGTTAAGTTATAGAGTAAGTAGTATATTCTGATAGATATCTGACAGAATGAGCTACTATACTTTAAATTACATTTATAGAGTAAGTATATTGTGATAGATATTTCCCACCTGACAGAATGAGCTATGATACTTTTAACTACATTCATAGAGTAGGTAGTACATTCTGATATATATTTCCTACTTGACAGAATGAGCTACAATACTTTTAACTACATTTATAGAGTAAGTCAATTCTGAATGATACTACCTGACCGGATGAGCTACCATACTTTCAAAAACATTTACAGAGTAAGTAGTCTATTTAGATATATAATTCTTACCTGACAGTAGGGATCGGCGATATATCGATATTATATCGATATCGTGATATGAGACTAGATATCGTCTTAGATTTTGGATATCGTAATATCGTGATATGACATAAGTGTTGTCTTTTCCTGGTTCTACAGGCTGCATTACAGTAAAGTGAGGTACTTTTCTGATCTTACCAGACTGTTTTAGCTGTTCTATTATTTGCCTTTTCCCCACTTAGACATTATGTCCACATTACTGATGATTATTTATCTAAAATCTAAGTGTGAAGATATTTTGTTAAAGCACCAATTGTCAACCCTAGAATATCGCCACAATATCGATATCGAGATATTTGGTCAAGAATATCGTGATATCTGATTTTCTCCATATCGCCCAGCCCTACCTGACAGAATGAGCTACCATCCTTTAAATTACATTGATAGAGTAAGTAATCCATTCTGATAGATATTTCCTACCTGACACAATGAGCTACCCTACTTTTAAATCAATTCAGTAAATAGTCCATTCTTATAGATATATCCCACCTGACAGAATAAGCTACCATTCTTTTAACTACATTTATAGATGAAGTAGGGCATTCTGATAGTTATCTCATGCCTTACAGAATGAGCTACTTTACTTTTGACTACATTTATGGATGAAGTATGGTTTTCTGGTAGATATGTCACACCTGACAGAAAAAACAACATTACTTTTAATTACATTTAATGAGGAAGTAGTCCATTCTGATAGATATTTCCCACCTGACAGAATGTGCTACGATACTTTTAACTACATTCATAGAGTAGTTAGTAGGCTACATTCTGATATATATTTCCATGAAACATAGAAAAGGGAGCCAAGTCTGAATGGCTTGTTGAATCCCTTGTTTTCTGATCTAGGCAGCCCACACAAAACTGAACGGGTTGTCCTATTTCACATGAAGCTGCTTCAGTTATCCCCATGTCCACATAAGAGGAACTTCCTTTACCTTCTAATGTGGCTTAGTCACTCACACATGATGGACAGGTACTGGGTCAGCTTCACCATGGCAATGATAATGGTTCCTCCAATCAAAGTGCAGGTTTGCTAGAACAGGGAGTGGAAGATGGTGACACGACTCTTCCAGGGGGTTTGTAAAAAAAATTTTTAGAATTTATTTAAATTATGATATAAAAAATGCAATTGATGTTGTAAAAAATAATATTTTAATTTAAAATCTATGATAGTTCACAGATTATGTTCTAATCAAAGAAATCCATACTAAGACTATACAAGTGTAAAAATAGGCAACGGGACATACATGAGGGGGTCCCCGGAAAATTCTCTATCTTGTAAGGGCAACATTGGCTAGAAAATGTTAAGAACCTCTAGTATAGATCTAGGCAGCCCACAAACAACTAACTGGGTTGTCTTATTTTACAGTTTGAGGATTGGTAGGCACCCAAGATACACAAAGGTATGTGCACAAGCACTGAAAAACAGTATTTTTGATATGTCCCCTTTCAAAGAAATAGTTCAACATTTTTGGGAAATACACTTACTACACACTCTCAAAAGTATATGCTTCTCGTTTTAGCTGCTTTTAAATTAGATTGTCACTGATGCATATCTTTGAACCTCAACATTCCAGCTGTCACAGACAGACCACTTCTGGGCGTGAAATAGCTTTTTCCTCTTTGTCTTTCTGTCTTGCCCCCATGAAGCTGGTTCAGTTGTCCCCATGTCCATATAACAGGAACTTCCTTTTGAACTTCCTTCACTTCTTAATGCGTCTTTGTCGCTCGCACATGATGGACAGGTACTGGGTCAGCTTCACCATGGCAATGATAATGATTCCTACAATCAAGGTGCAGGTTGGCCAGAACAGGGAGTGGAAGACGGCGACCCGACCGTAGATCTGTGTCAGGATAGCACTGTCAATTCTGTCTGTAGGGTCCACGAAACACTGAACTGTGTGCTGAGACCTGAGACGCTCAGAAATGTTCTGAATGATCACATACGTGGCTGCATAGTCCTTACGGCACTTTGGGAAGTAGAAGCACTGAAGGAAAGAAGAACAAAGAGAAGAGAAAAAAAAAGACATTGTTTATTTCTATAGAGCTGGCTCGTGTGTGTGGTAGTCCAGGTGTTCTTAATGTTACAGAAGTGTTTTGTCCATTCGCAGTCCAGACCTCAGGGTTGCTGTCCTGCGTCTCCTCGTTGTGCAACAGTCGTAGCACCTTTCCTGAGGAGTTGAGGCTCACGTAGACCTGGAGACAGGGGTAACGGGAACTCTTCCTGCACTCTGCTCCACAGCTGTATGAACAGTTGACATCACCCACGATGGTGGAGTTCACGATAGTGCAGCTAGCCTCATCAGTCCACACGCTATAGAGAAAGAGCAATTCTTTTCAATGCATGCTGCTAACACACCTTCAAAGATTTTAGTGGTCAGTCACTGAGTTTGACTATGCAGAACAACACAAGGTTTGAATGAATAATCACAATTAAGTCAGTTTCTGTTTTCTAAACTGAAACGGTCTGTAGGTGACCTTGTAGGGTCTGGCTAGTCCACATAGCATTCTGGGATGGGAGAAAAATGTGCTCTGGTTTATTGGCATTTCTTTAAACCAATCACCATTGCCTAGGGCGGCGCTAAGCGCCGGACACAATGACAGTGTCTCTGCAAAATAGCCTTGGTAAAGAACTTTGTGGTGGAACATGTTTACGTTCAAAAGTTGTTTTAGTTGTGCAACAGAAAACTCAGATTGTACAGATAGTCAGCTAGCTGTCTGGATTTACCCTGCAGAGATCTGAGGAGCAGTTAACCATAGTCCTCATAAATCCACCGGAGTTTAAAATGCCAACACAAAGAAAGCGGAAGGTGTGGGAGATCTAGCCTAAAAAGAGGGACATCTGGAGGAATATCCAGTGGCACCTGAACAGTCCTGGAAGTGGAATGTCGTTGATATCGACTAGTGACCTTGTGACTTTTTATTACCTGTCAGAGTAAGAGCGCAGTATGGTGATTCCCAGGACAAAGTACATCATGACAGAGACGACGACCATGCTGAGGCCCAGCAGTATGGCTCTGTCTTCTCCTGCCCTAAGAGCTGTCATCGTCTTCCTCTTGTCCAGGACATCATATTCACGGAACTTCTGGTAGATGGAACTAAAAAAGGTTAACGTGTAAGATGTCTCTTAGTAGTTTGAAATGTTTAACAGTCAACATTGGACACATCTCTAGACCTTCTATAGTGTAAAATGCAATCTCCTTTAAAAAATATATATATAAATCACCAACTGATGTTAAAGCATTTAATCATCTATCGAGAAAGAAAGATTACATTATTTTGGTGCTAGTTCTCTTCACACTGGGTAAGCGTAGCAACAGGACACATTCTGTGGTGTCCTTTAAAGCATAACTCTTGCCAAAATGCAACCTAGGGTCTTGTTGTGAATGTACCCGAGTCAAACTTCCGTGTAAAAGCATATTTAGGACGGAAGCGTCACTTTAAGATTTACCGTATCTTATTTTTTTGGTCAAATGGCCTTTTGAATGGGAGTGCTAGGGGCACTTTTATGCTAGCCTCAAAATAGCTATTTTTAAAACACTAAGAAGGCTCGACACAACATGAAACTTTGCTCGAAGTATGACCAGGGTCTCTACACATGAATTCGAGCACTGAGAACCTTGTTTGTGTACACAGAGTTTACTAAAAAAGGTTTTGAGCAACTCACATTAGCAGTTGTTGTTTACGCTATCCGCCATTTTCCCAGTCAAAAATAGGTGATCTCCGAATGCGAATGAACGGACTCCATAGGAGGAAATGTCATTCTTATATGAGGCTCCTGCTTCAACTACAAGGTCAATGTTGTTTTTCACTAACAACAAAACAACAAATTATCCGTGCATTTATATGGAACTGAGCTTTAGGAGCCTTCCATCTTTACTCTCCTCCCTCGACTATTTTTGACTGGCTCGATAGACGGCGACCGGAAGAACAACACAGTGAGTTGCTCAAAACCTTTCTTTTTTTTGTTTGTGTTTTTAGTAAACACAAACAATGTTGTCAATGCTTTCGTTAAGGTGTGGAGCCCCTGGTGATACTTCGAGCAAAGTTTCATGTTGTGTCGAGCCTTCTTAGTGTTTTAAAAATAGCTGTTTTGAGGCTAGCATAAAAGTGCCACTAAGACTCCCATTCCATTTGACCCAAAATAAAGTAAGTAAGAAGTAAATCTTAAAAGTGACGCTTCCGTCCTAAATATGCTTTTACACGAAAGTTTGACTCGGGTACATTCACAAAAAGACCCTAGGTTGAATTTTGGCGAGAGTTACACTTTAACTATGTCTATCAATGTAATACCTGCCTTTAGTCCTTGCACTGCCCACTCGTTTGCAGGGTCCACGAAATAGGAAACTGTGTGCTCAGACCGGAGAAGCTCAGAATGTTCAGAACTATAGGGTGTGTGATTGCAAAGTCTCTGCCTCCTTCATATTAGATTAATTAATATTAAATCAGCTGAGCCTTATATAATAGATTCATGTGGGAGTCATAACACCCCAGTCTGCTTTGCTAAAGTACATGAAGTTTTAGGTAAAAAACATGCGAGGCATTTGGCATCACTATGCAATAATGATTGTGATTCCTGCACTGGCTACCACAGACTTTTGAACACTTTTTTTAACACAGGTATGTGTCTGCATGTTTACCTTATAGAACCTTTACCTTCTTATGAGCCAGTATGCTACATGATACCCCCATGATAAAACTTTGCTAGATGTTCCTAAGCCAATCCTTAAGACTAAATGTGATCATACCCCTGGGCCAATAATTATCCATCATGACATCAGGTAATTAAATCATTTGTTTTCTTTTAAATCACTTCTCGAAGCCAACTACTATAGACTGGCTTACTGTTATTTTTATTATGTCTTTAAATCAGAATTTTACTCATCTATTTCTACATTCATGTATTATATGTATCTAATTTTAGATTCATTTCAGATCATCTACTTTTATTACTGATGTTTCTCATGTTTTATTACTATAAAGATGTGTCATTACACACTGTCTTGCCCCAGCTCTTGAATTTACTGACTCTTTCACTACACTTAAAGTGATAATTTAAGTGTGTTGCTCTCTACTCTTCAACTGACAGTTTAACTGCTTTTGGCCTTGGCCGCTAAAATACTCCAACTGACATTTTAAACTGTTGTCACTGCTTACATACTAACTGGCGCTTCAATTAGCACACACTTATCTCTGACACTTTAACTTGAACTGAAATTGTAATGTGTTACATCATCTAACTGCATCAGTTATTTTCTATGAGGTCAACTACTTTTCATTTTAACATTTTAACCTGTTATGTCCAGCAAACTTATACTTTCTTCAGAAAATGTAGCCTTTTCTAGAACATATTTTTGCATTAATATTGAAACAAACTGAGCAAGGCAGTATTCAATACCTGCGGTCACTTCTTCCATCGGTTGCTTTACTTCCTGCCCACAGAAACATCCTATCTGAGTAATGCGGGGTCTGTAGTCCACCGATGCTGCCAGAGGGGCTGACCCACCTGCAAAATATATGAGACAGTTATTCAAAAACCCTACAGAATCTAACCTCTATTGTCCTGAGGGACCAGGAGACGGAGGCCAGAAGTACTATGGGCTATGGCTCAGATCCTGTGGTGGAAGTACTCAGATCTGTTACTTAAGTTAAAGTAGCAATACCACACTGTAGATGTGACTGTGAGCGTGAATGGTCTTTCTGTGTGTATGTGTCAGCCCTTGTGCCCAATGTCAGCTGAGATCGCCTTGAGCCCCCCGCAACCCTCAAAGGATAAGCAATTATACTGTAGACAATGGATGGATTGATCCTTTTTGATAGATTGATGTATGGTTCACTAATGATGCTGCTTGAATTCTGCACTTTTTATATAGATTAGATTAAATTCATCAAGGTACAGGGATTTCAAAAACAACCTCAGTATCAACGACAAAATTAGTTGCAAAAAACATGTTCGGTGAACATCAATTAAGAATATCACTGGCTATATCACAACAATACCAAATATATCAGTTGTAATAGAATGCACAGACTGAACATAACATCAAAGACGCAAAAACAACCCCCGATGTATGTTCAATTGTCCTCACTGAGCTGGCCCAGCATACCTCACAATGATTTACAATCCAGGTAACAGTCATCAATCATCAATCATCAATAAGAGATGCTTTGAGAGGTTACTGTACTGTCAGCACTGGTGTGTATGTGTCTGTATACTGTATATGCATGTGTTGTAAGCAGTATGTACAGTAGATGTAGTTCACTCTGCTGGCAGAGAAACACGCCTCTCCAAAGAGGTCTGCAACCTGTTCACTCATGTTATGTTTTCCTTTCAGAAATCACATTTGTCTACACAAGTGCCTTATTTAGTTTTCACTATCTTGTGCACTTGTTTTTTTGTCAGACGTAGACATATGCTGCATATGCCTGACCTTTTTCCAGTTTTGTATACAGTGACATTTACTTGATTTTTTTCTGTGATTGTGTGTAATCACAGAAGTGATTTTCCCCCATTCAATATCTCCATTGACATTTCATCAAATGCCTATATAGACAGTTTTAATTCTGGAACCAAGCCAACCAGCTACAACATGAGTAAAACATTTGATTCAGCTCAAAAGAACATTTTGAAAATGGAAAGAAAGGCAAAGGTACAAGACTGTTTACATAAACATTCAGAGGCTTCAATCGTAGCAGTTTGCTATAGCCTTATGTGAGTGCGGTTAACATTTCCATGGTAACAGTAAGCTCCACCAATCAGAGACGTCATGGTTACGCTTATTTATTGTGGGTAGTGTAGTACTTCTCCACGATATCGCGAATACATGTTTCATTGTAAAGATCTGCTCTAAGATCACTGGAGTCCAGTTACCAGACCTGAGCTCCCTCTGGAAGTAATAGGTAGTCCAGAAAGCTAAGAGAATCATGGGTAATTTTGACCATGTACTTTCTTGCGTATTCTCTTTAATGCCATCAGTACGGCGATATCTTGCCCCCCCCATGTAAAACAAACAGATATTTGTATTCTTTCTGCTATAAAGCCCTTAAATGCGGCTGATGGCAGCAACCTGTAACACTCAGAGCTGGTAATCCTGGGGAAGCATTATGCTTTCATTTATGTATTTATTACTCCCATTAAAGGTCCAGTGGGTAACGCGTTTAGTTGTTCATTATCAAAAATCTGTGTTGCCCGTTCACAAACTTGTCCTTTTTCATGAATATTTACCACCACCATCAATTCCAAGTATTCCTTTTGGCTTGATATTTTACATTTGCATTCACGTGAACTGGAGTAGATAATTAATATTCATGCGCCATCTTGAAACGCGTTAACCGGTAAGGGACATACAGGACATAATGCTCCGCCTTTTGTGTTTTCACTGTCACATGATAAACTCACAGGTGCTGCTAATGTTGCTAATGGGTATCATAGCTTCCCAGCCCCGGCAAGTTTGAAGAAGGAAACATGGAGGACCACACGTATTCAAAATCCAAATTTCAGGAACAGGAGTCTTCTTCTTCGCCCAGAAAAAGAAAAAGGTATTGAAAAGAGCAAGAGACCGGCTTTTTGAAGCGTGAAGGCTACCGTAACTGTAATACGTACTTTGAACTGCGTGGTGCGAGAGAGTTGATTGCGATATATGATCTCAACGCTAGATGGGAGAAATTCCTACACATTGGACCTTTAAGTTAGATTATGGTTGTATATTTATTTTATTTAGCTTATATTTTCGACATCCTGTGTGTGCTTTGCTGCTCTTGCCTGGGTTACCCATTTGTTGACCAGCTGCTACTGACCTGTTGGTTGATTGAATGATTGCGATGGTGTCGATCAGGGGTGTCCTTGACTAAGAATTTACATTGGCAAATCAGATTCGTCAAGTCTTGCCTATCGTCGACTGAAATATTCAGCTGTGATAAGGTTGTGTGTGAAGTTCCTTTTGTATGAAAACATGCAACCGATTAGGACATAGAAATAAAAAGAGTAGCTTTTTATTGTAAGTGTTGCAAGGGTGTAGAAGATGAATTAAAAAATGTTTGGTTAAAGTGATGGTTCAGAGTAATTTCACCCTAGGCTGCTTTGCACCTTGACCTCGAGCCAAACAACCCCCCATAAGCTTTTTTTCCTTGTTATAACGTTGGTCGAGTTAGCGTTATCAGCTGGTTAGCTTAGTGCAGGCGCTAATGGATCCACGTTTGTATCTCGTAAATTACCCCACTAATAATGCCCGGAATGATACCAAACTTCTACAGTAGTACAAATAGTTTCTGTACTTATAAAAGGAGGCATTAGAAAGTTTGTAACTACACCAGAAGTATATTTAAATAACACTTGCCTGATGGATACTCCTCTCGCCTGCTACCGCACTATCACGCTATCGTGCAGTACTTACATACTACTACTACATACTTCTGGTGTAGTTACAAACTTTCTAATGCCTCGTTTTATAAGTACAGAAACTATGTGTACTACTGTAGAAGTTTGGTGTCATTCCGGGCATTATTAGTGGGGTAATTTACGACATATAAATGTGGATCCATTAGCGCCTGCACTAAGCTAACCAGCTGATAACGCTAACTCGACCAACGTTATAACAAGGAAAAAAAGCTTATGGGGGGTTGTTTGGCTCGAGGTCAATCTGAAATATCAACGTTGCATGCTTGTTTGGATTCTAAGTCTTGTAAATGTATTCTTTGATTATATAATCCAGAGTAGCCTTTGACTGCATGAAAAGTCTGTAGAGAAACACATTTAGTGTGACAGCCTATCAATCACCCTGACAAGTTTTCCTGTTAGTGTGGAGAAACGTGTAACCTAAAACAAGTGGGGCTAACATTGTGTGTGTGCACGTGTCTTTCCTGAGAACATGTTCTTTTGATTGATGACTGACTGCATACCTAAACAGATCTTATATTTATCTTTTTAAAACTAATGGAAACACACACACACATACACACACACGAGAAAAGGTATGTCGACACGCTGTCTAAAACATAACTGTCATTCCTTTACAGTTTAAGACCTCTTGCACAAATGGAAAACATTCTCTTGTAAAAGCTGACATTGTGAAGGACAGACTCTGGCCTTGTCACTGGGCAGGCTGTTCTCATTCATTGTTCGTGCTTATACCTCAGAAAAAGAATGCACTTTTTAAAAGAATATATGTAATCGTGAGCCAGGACGTGCAGGGCTAACCTGACGCACCAGATGGTTTGTTAACACAACCATCTGAGAAGTAATTGAAAACTGTTTTGGACAAAGACAGACACTTTCAAAAAGATACCTGGCAGGTGATTGGATGAACAATCTGTCTATCACGTTCACCATTGCAGTTCGTGAAATAGTCACGAAATTTTAACCATTGATTTGTGTACGCGGAAACATTTTTCGTGATGCTCAGAACATTTTTTTTAAACTAATGTATTTCAATTGGAAGAATCTTTTGTGACGCTCAGCACTTTTTTTTTTTTTTTTTTTTTCCTTTCCTCTTAGTCTGTCCTTCAGGAAAGCCGTATCTCTTTGTTGTAATTGATATTTTTCAAACTTTAACAACACATTCTCACACCCATCTCGTAAAAAAAGGACGTTTTATGTAAACAACGTTTTATTGGTCGGGACTATTGCCGTCCCTTTTGATGCAGTTATGTTAAGGAAAAGGTCGTGGGTGGGCTTACGGTTCCGTTACACGCGGGAAGAACGGGATGATTGGGTTTAGGAAAGGGTCGTGGGTGGGCGTACGGTTCTGTGACACGCAGGAGGAAAGAAAAAAGCGACTATAGCAAGCGTGACAAACGGGACGCAAACCCCGCTCTCCTGGGTGAAAGTCCTGTGTTTGACAGCATTTTTAAGTTGTTACAATTACATTAAGTAGATTGTTGGGACGGTTTTTGAATAAGATGTATATAGCTTTGTATAGATGTGTGTCTACATTTACACCATGTGTTTTGGTATTTTTGGCACACTGCTATCCTCAGCAAACTGCACAAAGACACAAGTCATTTTGCCTATTTGTGCAGTGGTGCGATGCCAACCATCTCATTCAACAATTTCAAAAACTGAGGAAACGGTTGTGACATGAGTCAGTGGGTATCAGAGGTCATAAATGATGAACCAATCAGGTCTGCTCCTATATGTACCTTGGCGTTCCTTTGGACAACACCTTTGGCTGGAAGGCCTGTGTTGAAAGTTTGTGTTATCATTTACAGCAGAGATCATAGATTTTATGCACACTCTGTATTACAGAGCATATTTAGGTATGGGATGTCAGAAAGGTATGGCAATATCTCAAAACATTTCATTAAAGCTTGCTAGGTACAGACTGCCATAAAGGTTGTGGAGAGGAATGGAAAAGTCCACCCATGCAAGCACAGAATATTGTCTGATCTATATTATTTATGCCAAGTATGCTTGACGCTGCAGGGGTTGTGCGAAAGCTTCATGCAAAGGGTTGTGTAATAGGTTGCTCTTATCACTGTTTGTGAAAGATTTGCAATATATGTAAATTATGGCTGTGATGTGGTTCAGTAGGCTACATGTCACTTTGTTTATATGTTTTTATTGTAACTATGTCAGCTGTATGATAAGACAATGTGTTATGTCTGAAGCATTTGAGTGGCACAAGTAGGCTATCGCCTGCAAAGTTGTCTTACGTGAAATGTAAAAATTAAAACTTTTTGTCATAGGACTTAAACACATTGTTGGAAAGGTCTGAACCTGAAGAGTAACATATGTCAGTCTGAAGAGGATACATCACTCCTGCTTTGAAATATTCAACCCAGTACGTGTATGTGTGAAGGCTTGTCATTTAGCAACAGGAGGTGCTACACACACAGGACCAGCTGTTATAGAAAGCTCTTGACCTCAGCTGACATGTAGATATGGTCACCGAAGTTCTACTACTACTATAAGCACTGTCAAATATGGTAAAAAGCGTGTTTTTTTGTTTGTTTTTTTTCCACTCACCTATTTAACCATTATATATTTTTTTAAATCTGACACCAATTTGTTCACCATCCAAAAAAACCCAGGGAGAAAGTTCTACACTGCCAAATTCTACTTGTGAGAAATGTACAAATTTATTTTAAAACTACAACTCCCACTAGAGACGCGCCACAGAACCTGTTACCTGAACCTGTATTTCTTCTGGGGTGGGTGGACTCGTTTGACTCCTGTTTAGCGCTGTCTGCTGTAAATGGGCTTTATTCCATTTCAGATTGCCGCCAGCTGAGCAATCTGAATCATATACAGTACATAATACAAATACATAAAACATGTTTATTTGGTTTACAGTTTGTTTATTTTGTTATTTCATTGTATTGAATTTTAGATTAGGAAGTGATGTGTCTATGTTGTATGTTTTGTTTTAAATAAAATAAATGTTAATCATAAAACAAATACATAAAACTTTTTTTATTTTATAAATTATCACATACAATGTGCGATAAATGCATTAATATTACGTATATATTTTTTTCTTTCAGACTTACTGAGCGGTTATTATTTCGTCACTTCCTGTGAATCCCCACGGGTTGGGGATATTTACCATGGTGCATAACTTGATGACATAATTAGATAGATATAAACACTATTATAAAAAAAAGAGTTTTTTTTTTTTTTTTTTTTAATAAATCATGAACAACGTGTGATAAGTACATAAATATTTAATATTATTTCGGAAGCACTGAGCTGTACATTTATTACTACGTCACATCCTGTAAGCCTCCTGGCCGGTTGGAGACACGTAACCATGGTTTTTAAAAAGGTTGCTGGTGACAAAATCACTTGTTAAATATGTAAATTGAAGTGATATTGGCGTGACAGAGCTGCCAGGTCGCCGTCGATTATCTGATATGAATGACCACATTGCATTTTGGGATATAAGATACGAATACGCTCTGCTAGTAGGGTTCTGTTTTACAGCATACTGTAATAAGATGGACCTAAATAAAAACAATGATAGGATCTCGTGAATAATTATTGATTAAAGTTTGAAAAATATCAACAAGTGATATGGCTTTCCTGATGCAGTCCAGACGGAGAGAAAAAAAAAACCTGCTGAGCGTCACTATTTCACAAACTACCGTGGGACTGAGTTGGTCACACACACCCAAACTCCGCCCGTAACTGCCAGTAGCTCCTCACTTCTTCACTGCTGCCTGGACACCAACGCATTCCTTGAAGCCTAGCGAGATGGATTTTCGTGTGATGTGATGCCGCAATTTTGCGTGATCTCGTCACATGGCGAGAATCCAACTGCCGTGCAAGGTAAGTCCAGGGCAGCCTCTGGGGTGGATGGATGGGCAAACAAACACAGGACTTTCACCCAGGAGACCCATGTAAAAGAACATTATATAATGCTACTTACAGTACCTGTAAGTCAGAATTAAGAAAAACGCACCTCTTGCTACTTCCCCTGGCAACTTCCAATCAAAGCCATGACCTTGGGAAATGCTACATGGGAGACCAAAAGGCAACAGATGCAAATGGATGGAGCTGCATTGCTTCAGTGTATGTACAATATGGATAATACATTATTGGGTAGAACACAGGTGGCATTAAAGGGCTGCTAATTGACGCAGCTATACCTGGCTAGAGGAAATCCCCTTGCCTTCCAAATCCAAAATCACATCATGCTGTCAAAAAACTTTAAAAACATAACGTTGGATGCCAAGATGCTCAGTATCTCCATATTCCCTTTGGCCACTTAAACTGTAAACATAACATTAAGATTACCTTTAAGTTAAAATGGCAAACTTGTTGGCACACAGTTGATTATACAAATCCAGCAGATGATGAGTGACATTAGAATGCCGTGTTGCTGTTGACATGATAAATGTAAGTCCAATATTCACTCCAGCTGTTTTTGTTCTCCATTTATATATGGCTTTTTAGCTGCTAAATGCTCCACTATGCTGTCTGTCAACATGAGGTAGAACAAACAGAAGACCGAAACATCAGGAAGCTGCACCTGGCTACTAAAGCAGGAACAGTCAACATGACAAGACTAAATATTGACTGAGCCATTCTTCACTACACTAACACGACTGGTCTATAAAAATAACAGGGCCATGCATGATGGTACACCTAACGGGTGCCTGAGTCAATATTTGCTTGTCCTGTATATGTACGCTGTCTGGTTGGTTGTTGTGAACACAGTTTCAGACAGTCCTTTCAGCACTGGAGAGCTCTTACCTACAGCTTAGTGACACCTTACGTTTTTAGAAGTCATTGGTGGGAAATGTCAACATAGGTAGTAAAAGAATCAAAAGAGTGAAATCTAAACTCTCTCTCCAATATCTATATTAAAACATTGTGAAACGTGTCATCATTACCATGACTGGCCAACTATGCATATGTATACCACTTTTGAATGTCATGATTAAATGTAAATATTACTGATTCATGTCAAGTATACCACTAATATCAAATGACAACTGCATTATTGTATCTGATTATATTCATTCAAAAACAAGGAACTTTTGTAATTATGCTTGGTACAATTAAAACGTGTTTAATATTATGTAGATGACAAACACACAAGTTTGTAGTTTAATTTAAAGAGAATAACTGCAATTTAAATTGCAATTATGCCGGTCAGATATTTTTTTCATAAATGTATCAGCACGGCGATTGGTATATGTTTGGTGTCTTTGACCTCAGAGCAGTATCAAATGAGTAACAACATAATTAGATTATATTGACCTGAATACTAACAAACGTGTATATGTGTATGTATGTATGTATTGTTTGAGAAAGATTGTGGTTATGATTAAAAATTTTAAAAAACAATAGTTGCTTGTGACAGAAAACAAACTCTGGTTTGACTGTGATCATCCACACCAAAGTCTTGTGTGCGTCATGCCCATCCCCCAGCTTGATATATATATATATATATATATATATATATAATATGGAAGACAGAGACAGACAAGAGGAAGACAGCAAGTAGATTAAAGCAAGCAAGTAGATTAAAATCAAAACACAAAATCTGAATAGAATCACCAAACCTGGCTCAACCCAATCACACGAGGACTGAAAATGTTGCCCCAGTACAAACATCCCATGTAACAAATGCACTTACTTTAGCTTATTAGTCTTAATTGTATAGGACTTATAAAAATGATACAGTGATGAAATGGAGCTCACCTGATTTCTGATGGTGGTGTCAGACAAGATTCAATGGTCAGACTGCTGGAGCAGTTGTCTCCTAACATGGCTCTTTGCACTTTACAACACCTTAGCCCATGGGCTCGTTTTTACCTTTATCCAAGCTACTGCCTTCATTTAATGCACCTAGTAGTTCTGACTACTGCCTGACAGCAGGCTCAGTAGTCTTCACTTTTAAGCTGCTAAAGCTTGGCAACAAAAAGGAAATCGTCGATCGTCTTTTTACTTCCGATGACACACAAACTGAAGCTATACATTATATTTCAGAGCACAAGAAATAACAAATTAAACTAACACCAGCGCTTAAAAAAAAAAAAAAGAGTTTCAAAAGTTCTTAACCAAAGTAACTCATGACACAATTTGGTAATGCATTCTGGACTTAGCAGATTGCAAACTAAAAAGCAAAGAAAAAAATGGTAACCAGTCAACATTTATCCTTCGTCTAGAGCCATTCTCCAAATAATAACCCACGGGTTTAAGGTGAAAGAAGACTAGTGGCTCTGTTGTCGACTGATCTGTCTGAGGTCTCTATAACAGCAGTGTAACTGCCTTCGGGTCAGACTCGTCAGCATGGATGTGGGAGGGGGCTGGAATGTGTGGATATAGGTTGTGGTTGACAGGGAGGAGAGAGACATGACTATTAAAATGTCATTGTTTCCAAAACACAAAACCAAAGTCAGGAATCCTCTTCAACCAGAATTCTGTTTACCACTGACAAAACTAATGATTATGCAAAAGATTTGTGTATATATGAAGCAAACTATATTCAGTGTTTTTATTTAGGTTTTTTTTCCCTGGGGAAAGAGCCAGGCTAGCTATGAGCTATGTTACTGGTTACTGGTTACACGGCATTCGTCGTTCGACTGGTCATGACTGTTTTCCCAAGATGGCGCCTGCCTGTATACCGAACGGTACTGTCTTTGTAAACTCTCTTTTTAATAAACTGTCTGTACACTTACAAAGTTCTCAATGCTTCGGTTTACAGGTAGGGACCATCATTATGCTCCCGTGGAAATGTGGTGCTATTTTGAGCCTTGTTAGTGGTATAGAAATAGCGTTTTCTTTTTACTGTCTTGTGCCCCGACGACTAGCGTTATAAGCTAATTATCGTTTTGCGCTAAAACTGGTCACATTTGATTAGCATGAAAACATATCCCAGAGAACGGTTGACTCGGTACCCATGTGTTATTAACCCCTAGTTTCATTTTGTGCCGGAATTGTCCTTTAACGTGGGCCATAATGGTGGTACTTAGAGAGCCTAATATATTCTGAAGTGGTACATGGTGTAAAAAGTTTGAGAACCACTGGGTTAAGACAAGGCAACTAAAACATGTATTGTTTGAGAAAGATTGTGGTTATGATTAAAAATAAAAAAATAAAAAAAATAGTTGCTTGTGACAGAAAACAACTCCGGTTTGACTGTGATCATCCACACCAAAGTCTTGTGTGCGTCATGCCCATCCCCCAGCTTGATCTCCACACCTCTACTTTCCTCTTTGCTAAATAAAGAACACAGTAGACAGGTTGCCAAAGCTGTCCAATTTTACATTCTGTATGAGTAAATTGTAGCTTTGGCTTTACATCGCAATGCAATTCACAACGATTTATGTGCTCACACTTTAGCTTGCGGACCGTTCTGGCTATTGAAAATTGTCAATAAAGATTATTTTAAAAGCTCAGAGGCAGCTAGAAGTTTGTTTGCTGGCGAAGGTCTGTACACTGCGGTTCACAATGCTAACAAGGCAGGAACGTGCTAGCTTGATCAGCAAAGAGGCATGTATGCTGTTGCCACAGCTGTTTGTCGCTTCAACCAGGCATAGTGAGAAAAAAGAAACTGACCTTTGGTAAACAACCTGTGGCTCGCTTCAGTTGTGCAAGAGCCGGAAGTCGACCGACCAAAATCTCTGACACATCAATAATTCATCCCAATGTCAAAGCTAAAATTCAGTCAGACTCTAAAATTAGTCATGCGGCCCAGAAATCAGGTCAGAAATGGGCTTAAATTATTCAATGTCTGACTGGCTTAACACATTAGCCGTATAGGTGTTTGTGTCTTTTAGCTTGTTTTAGAGTTCTTTTTCTTCCTCTTGTGGCCAAAGATAATGTTTTTCCAATTAAAATGCAGTGCCTGTTATCTGCACAACTGCAAGCTGACAAATAATAAAAATACAATGTGTTGATCATTGCCAGTCATTATCTAAAGTCTGGCACCACGCTCCTGTGTTCCCAGCAGTCTGAGACACACTGCCTTTGACTTTTCAACGGTTGATAGGTATCTGAAATATTAGCTCTGTATGTTTGTGTATGTCAGGGTGGTGATTTCAATGTCTAGCAGCACATTATTTCACCAAAAGTGATGTCATACTGAATAGTAACAGAGGCATAAAAAGGCATAAAAGGTTAAAACGTTTGGCTCTTTTAAATGTAACTTAAAGAAAAGGCTAACAAGTAGTCAGCACTGTCAACATTAATTTAGGCACTAAAACTTGCTGCCATCTTGTCTCTCCTGCTCTGCCTGTCTGTGTTTTTTTTTGTGCTCTGCCTGTGTGATTGTCGGTTTCACTATTGTATAGCTAGGCAAATCTTCTGTTGCTTTTTGTTAGACTTTTTAAGACCGCGCGGAAACCCTATTTTTCAAAGACCAAGATGACGTCCTCAAATGTCTAGCTTTGTCCACAATTCTAAGATATTCGAAAGAAAATATTCACATTTAAGAAGCTGGAATCAGAGAATTTATATTTTTCTTTTGTAGCCAGGTGGTGAATTTGTTGTAACAACCCCATCACATTTATTTCTGGTTTGTTTCTGTATGTATTTTGTGTTCTAAAAATGAAAGAATGTGCATATGTTTGTTTGTTTGCTGGCAGAAGGTACATTTTAGTTAGTTATTCCAGCCACTAGGTGGCGGTGTCACACGCCAAGAGTTGCGCGGTGCCTCTTGGTCGCTCTCTTTTTCCTTTCGGGCCGATCAGGGAAACAGCACAGTGGAGAATGCTGAGTACATCGTGTGAAATAAATAGGTAAATATTACTGGTTAAAAACATGTATGTACAAAAGGTTACAATGTGTTCATCTTTTAACTGGATGATATGTTATAGATGAGACTGACTTTAGATGGATGTCGATGGATTTCATGTGTAGCGGCTGACGCCAGTGTCTCCACGTGTTAGCAAGGTATTGTTAGCATGCATCATGCCTCACCTTTGCTATTGTATGTGGTTATTGGTTAAGTACAACAACTGTTTGTGTTTTTTATTGTATTTAGACATCAGAGTGACAAGTGTGTGAAGTTGTGCGCTCCCTGGTGAAGCCCGTTTTTTCGGAGTCTGTATTCTATGAAATGTAAGTGGTTTCTAAGTCAAACTGTACATTTAAGAATCAACTGGAGTTTATTGTGAAGGTATATTTATATTGTTTTATTTTGTTTTCTATGTCAGTGTTCTAAGCCCACTGCCGTATGTTTTGGATCATTTTGTTTTAATAATTTGTTGATTTTGGCCTTTCTGTCAAATTGAAAGTACTGCCAATATTACAGAAATAAACGAACCCCGACGAAGTTATTGTGTTCAGTGTGGGTCTAAGTTCAGCAGGCTACACTTTCTTAGAATTTACTCAAACTGAATAATCGAGTATCAAAAAAGTTTTATGTAATTAAATGTTAAAATTGAATAGTAATGGATTAATCTTTGCAGCTCTAGTGTCATGTGTAACTACCAGTATTATGCTATGACAAAAGTCTACATGTGTTTTATAAAAAGCATATAAGATCAAATAAGGGACATGTCTTGTTATAGTATGTGGGCTCACTTTTCTTACAACTGTTAAAAAGGTCATGGGCAGCATGTTTTGTGCTGTTAAAACCACAAGAGGATTGTTCTCTGATGTTGTCATACATCCTACGCCAGATACACACACTGTCCCCTACTGCATTCTTAGACCGCAACACAGCCACATACCACACACACACACACACACATACACACACAACATATTAAGCAGTTCATAAGCTAGACCACTTCGCTCTTTGGCACTTAAACCTCTCGGCTTTCCTGGAAGGCGGGTTTGTCAGGTGGCATGTTGACGTCACAGGTGCTGCTGTTCTCTGTGACAGGGTTAGACTCACTGACACACATGCATGCCTGACACAAACACACACACACACACACACACACACACACACACACAAACACACACACACACACACACACACACACACAAACACACACACACACACACACACACACACACAGTGTGTCTCAGCAGTGATGTCATGGTTCTGTTTATGGAAGATTATCTGGATGCCATGTGTTTCAGTGTGTAGCCTGCAGTTGTCTTTTGCCACTTGACTGACTGCACAACAGACAGGGCGAGTCTGACACAGCTGTTCAGCCTCGTTTAGAATCAAACAACTACAGTATAATACAGCTTATAAAATAAAGCTACAGTAAAATGAAATCACTGTAAAATCAATCCTGGAAATACACACTTTCCCCCTCAACCATTTCAACTTTGGGCTTCCACTGCTGTTACAGTAGACTAAACATAACATACTGTGCATCATCTGTTCTTTCTCTCCCCACTTTCCTGTCTATATGTACTATCTAATAAAAATGCATTAAAAAGAAAAGTTGAAAAATGTCAATCTGGCACCGCATAGTTCAAACTCAACACACCTTTATCATGTTGTGTATTATTTTAACATGAGTTTGATTGAATTATAAATTGAATGCCAACTGATTGGCTTTGTCAAGAATTCTGATGAAGAGAGAGGAAGAGGGAGAGAGTGAGTTATGAATGACATATATTTAGGTTATGTATTAGTCTCAATCTCAAAACAGAGATTTTTATTCAACACAGTTGGGGCAGTTAAGCTCCAGTGGAGCTGCTCAGTGGCTAGCACATCACACTGTGGTTGTACTATGCTGGGTAGCCTCCAGGTGTGAATGTATATAACTGTGAGTGTGATCAGGAGGTCCCTGTGTGTTGTCATTACATGTTCCAAGACCACGAGTCTTCCTTTAAAATGTATTTACAATTAGACAGTGATAACTACTGGATTCTCTGGATAATTTTTTTAAGCCCTCAGCAGAATGTATTCACTTAAAGTGACCATATGTAACTTTTAAATGTTTCTGAAACTGTGTAATTTTCCATCTGATAATCATAAATGACCTGTAACAGCAAAACAGTGAAAAGAACGGTATTTTTATATAGTTTTTATTAATGCCTTTACCGGTATGTAGACGGTGCTACAGATCACACATTGTGATGGGTCACAGATTTCGGCGTAACACCGGAAAAGCCTGTGTTAGTGTATTCAGCTAGGTAAAGGGTAACAGGATATTTCTTTATATAGGCCTAATTGTATATAACAATGTAATATCCATTTAGCACGGAGGTTTTATTTTTTTGTCCGTGTTTGTGCTGGTTACTATTTTCTTTTCACTTGTGCCCCTGACTTGTGTAAAGCTTCATTGGGTTTCATGAAATGCGCTATATAAATCTAAGTTATTATTACGTTGGTTGCTACAACAACGTCTTAATGCTTTGGCTCGTGACACAGTGACTTTAGCTCACGATACATCCATACTACCATTTGCAACACTTGAAATGCAACAATGCATCTGTAATGTATTCTCTTATTGTAAATGAATGATTTTCTGTCTGAGAAAAACATTAATCGCTAATATATGACCTCCCCGTAACGCTAACTCCTAGACCTTTACGACAGCAAGTGTGGTAAAAACACTGCCACTTTTGTCCAAATGGGCTGCTGAAACTAACATAAACTGTAAGTTAGCCTACATATAGCCACTTTAAATGCAAGCATTTTTTACCGGGCAAAGATTTGATTAACTGCAAATATGATGCATATGTCTAAATACAATTTTGTTCAATCAGATTACTACAAACAAGTCTAACATTTACTATGGGTGATATGTTGCAGCAAATGTAAATGGACTATTTATATAGCGCTAGCGCTTTCTAGTCTTAACGACTACTCAGAGCACTTTAACATACTACAGGAACCATTCACAATTCACATACATTCATACACTGTGGCCGAGGCTGCCATACAAGGTGCAGCCTGCTCATCAAAAACATTCACACACATTTAAACTCCAATGACACAGCCCAAGGACACTTTGACATCGAACTGCAGGACTAGTGATCGAACCACCAACCTTTTGATTGGTAGGTGACTGCTGTACCACCTGAGCCACAGCCGCCCAAGTGACACCCTGGTGGGTCACCTGCCTGAGACACAAACCATCAACTCACAACATCTTCGATTTGATTCTAACATGAACATGAATTATATTTATTCCGAGTCCTCCAACCTATTTTCTTACCCTCTAATACGACCCACAAATTTGCTTAATTAGCGTCCTTACCAGTGACAGCAGAATAACATGTCCTCACACCTAAATGTCACAGTCACAGTTTTAAACACGTGGTTAACATTGTTAAATGGTACCAGTTTGGTTTAGGAAGATTGATTAAAATAAGTACATTTGTGTACATTACTGAACTTACGTACGTGGTGTACAATGTGACGTAACTAAGTTTCATACGTAACTTAACTTATAAGCAAACTTACGTAAGTCAAAATGAGTATACATTGACTTTTGGTTTTACACAGGAAACGAACTTCGGTCAACTGGGTGAAAATCCTGTGTTTGTTTGACCCATCCATCCACCCCGACCTCCTCCTTAGGGAGACTTTATCGCTCTTTATAATAGCAACAGTGGGGTATAATTGACATATAAGGCTGGCTCATTGGCACAGGTATCCTTTTGTAAAGCTACAGAACAATGATAGATTGCCAAACTTTGTTTCCTGCCCTTTTATGACAAAAATGAATGGGACTGAAACAGGAGCACAGGCAGATAGTTGGAGACAGTGTGACATTCTATAGATAGGGTTCAAAGTTGGCTTGTCTGAGACATATTTCGTTTTGAGTGTTAGAATGAGTGCTAATGGCAGGGAGGTACAGACAGCTGCTGTAAATGGTTCAGACCAGACTATGTGGCTCCTCACAGTGAAGTAATGTTAATGGAATGAATCAGACTACTGGGAAGGTATTTTAGTACATTGAATTAAATATTCCGCTGAACTACAGTTTACAGTAGCTTGGCGGTAGGTTAATTGAATTTAAATTTGGAGAAAGTGTTTTTAGACTATAACAGCATTTTTGCATGACAAATCTAAAAAAAATATTTTTTTTCTTCTGTTTTTGTTTACTCCTTACTCCTTAAAATGTCTGAATAAAACCGGCATATCCCAAATGTCTTAATCGGAAAATGCTATATTCGGAAAAAGGCCTTATTCGGAATATCCAACCAAATATGCTGTTTACATGACCTGTATCAAATTTGGAATATTGTCATATTCAGAATAATAGTGGAATATTGGTGTGCATGTAAACGTACTCACAAAATGACTGAAATGACCGTTTGATTTACTGCTGCACATTGGCCGTTTTAAACATGTGCAACATGTGCAACGTTATTAACGTAATTATGTGACCGCCGTTTTAAACACGCAGTTAACATTGTGAAACAGAACTAGTTAAAGCGTAACTCTCGGCAAAATGCAGCCTAGGGTCTTTTTATGAATGTACCCGAGTCAAACTTTCGTTTAAAAGCATATTTAGGACGGAAGCGTCACTTTTAAGATTTACCGTATCTTATTTTTTTGGTCAAATGGCCTTTTGAATGGGAGTGCTAGGGGCACTTTTATGCTAGCCTCAAAATAGCTATTTTTAAAACACTAAGAAGGCTCGACACAACATGAAACTTTGCTCGAAGTATGACCAGGGTCTCTACACATGAACTCGAGCACTGAGAACCTTGTTTGTGTACACAGAGTTTACTAAAAAAGGTTTTGAGCAACTCACATTAGCAGTTGTTGTTTACGCTATCCGCCATTTTCCCAGTCAAAAATAGGTGATCTCCGAATGCGAATGAATGGACTCCATAGGAGGAAATGTCATTCTTATATGAGGCTCCTGCTTCAACTACAAGGTCAATATTGTTTTTCACTAACAACAAAACAACAAATTATCCGTGCATTTATATGGAACTAAGCTTTAGGAGCCTTCCATCTTTACTCTCCTCCCTCGACTATTTTTGACTGGCTCGATAGACGGCGACCGGAAGAACAACACAGTGAGTTGCTCAAAACCTTTCTTTTTAGTAAACTCTGTGTACACAAACAAGGTTATCAGTGCTTGAGTTCATGTGTAGAGACCCTGGTCATACTTCGAGCAAAGTTTCATGTTGTGTCGAGCCTTCTTAGTGTTTTAAAAATAGCTATTTTGAGGCTAGCATAAAAGTGCCCCTAGCACTCCCATTCAAAAGGCCATTTGACCGAAAAACGAGAATACGGTAATTCTTAAAAGTGATGCTTCCGTCCTAAATATGCTTTTAAATGAAAGTTTGACTCGGGGACATTCACAAAAAGACCCTAGGTTGCATTTTGGCGAGAGTTACACTTTAAGTTTAGGCAACAACAATATTTCATTAGGGTTAGTAAAACATCAGGCATTGGCTTAAAAATGAGCCACGTTTACTAAAATGAGGACGTAACAGACGTCATTTCATCACAGCATAAGGTCTGTAAAACTCGGTTAATTTCAAAAAGTGACGTGTGACTTATGGTTTCAGTGAAAGTCCTGTGTTTGTTTGACCCATCACCACCCCAACCTGCCTCCTTGCGCGGAATTTGGCACTCTTTTACTTTGTCAGCTCGCTTCCTTGTTTGCTCTCATTACAACTACTACAGCCACGAGAGGTCGCTGCATAGCAAGAAACGTCAGTATCAAGGTCGTTGTGAGCTGCTTGCACAAGAGACCTATTCTGTTGTTTTCTGGGAGAGGACTGTCTGGATATAACTCCACAGTGATAAGTGAGCGCTTTAACATGTTTTGTTCTAAACTTCCAGTGCTGAGACATGGCTCAGAGTTTGGTCTGTGCAACATGCTGCGCAGAAACATGGAGGAAACATAAGACACATTGCATTGATTTTGTTTTCATTTCAGTAATCAACAATGGCTGTCATTTCACAGCAGAGCTTCCCCTAGTAGTGGAACTACGCTTCACTTTTCTACCGTCCCAACTTTTGGGCAATGTAATCAAACACCTTCTTGAACACCAAAATGTTTAGAGGACTTTGCTCCCTTAAATGTTTTCTTATTTTGTCAGACGGTGAGAGCTTACCTTCAAATACTGCTGAGCTCAAAATGTTTCCTGGCTGCAGGTGTTCAATTTGTATTTTAATCCCATGGCATGTTAAAAAGTGTCCTCTAAGCTGAGCCAACATGTGTTATTCTGTCTATCAGGGACGCAGCAGCCATCAGCATGCCTACCATACTGCAGACTGAGGGACACTGCCCCTCACTGCTCACACTAATAATCAGTCCCCTTTCACACAGAAATTTCACAATAGCGCTGCAACGAAGGTCTGCCGTTATGTCGGCTTTGTTAATTCACACAGAACCAAGCAAAAAAAAAAAGGTGTGATAGTATTATATCATACATGAACATACAGCGTGAGAGATGATACGTGTGTGTGTGTGTGTGTGTGTGTGTGTGTGTGTGTGTGTGTGTGTGTGTTTAACAGAGGCAGAGACGAGAGGATGAGAAGGTGGACAATTGCACACAATGTAGTTATTAGTCTCGCATTGCCAGACCTATCTTCACAGCGCTGCGGAGAAATGTATAGCAATAGGAGCATACCCTCCTGGATAGGATTAAAAAAAAAACGCTCTGGGTTGTTTGCATTTCTTTAAACCAATCACAATCTTCTTGGGCAGCGCTTAGCTCAGTGGCTCTGCAAAATAGGCTCGGTAAGGCACTTGTTTAGATGGAACATTTGCACCCCGCAAAAGAAAACGCCACATACAATATTAAATTAAGTTAACTGTTCACACAATACAGTAACCTGAGCTATTTTAATTAGCTGGATACATGGTTAAACGTAATTTGCCCTTACCAGTGTATGGCCTTGTGTATTTTGTCCATACCAAATCCCCACCAATAGTCCCAAAACATTGTCATAGAGAGTAAATGCTGTAAACATATTATTTGTAAATCTTTACAATCATTCCCCCGAAAGAACCACCCAGGCCTGCCTTGTTGCATGATCCAACTTTTCTTCAAAACTTGACATTTTTAGTGTGTAATGTTGCCCAGCGGTTCCGGTTAATGTTGCTTGATGCGACTGGAGTTTAAAGTAAACAAAAAAAAAGTGGAAAGCGAGGGACATCCGGAAGAACTTCCGGCAGCGCCGGAACTATCCCGGACTGTCGTCAATCCAGACTATGTAGTTATTTACCTTCTGGGGCCTAATCCTTTTCTTTTTTCCGAATATTTGGTTAGCCAGGTTTCTTTGTGTAATAATGCCTGTATAACCTCAACCGTCAACCCTGTAATGCAGGCAGCTCTAAAGCTCACTAATTAACAGCAGTACTTCAGTTTTTGAAGACATTAAATGAATGACTCAGTTATAGTCCCTTCTTTATTTTCACTATGTATAATATGCCAACAAGGGTGTTACAGGTCTTAAAGAGTAAGTTGCAGTTTGAAATGTTAAATGGATGCATTGTTTAAAACGGCTACTTTTTCCACTGAATTTTTGCTTTTTTATTGGTAAAACATAAAATCCTGCATTAACTTTTCAAATGGTAATTTTCAGAAAATGTTAAGTATACATATAGGATAAAATCCACCTTGTTGCTCTTTAACGATTAAAATAAAACATGATGAAAGCAGTTCTTAAGCGCTGATGTGGACTAAAACAGATCAGTGGTCTCACCCTGGGGTGCAATGAGCGCCGGCCTTTCTGAAGCTCTTCTGGCGTAGCCTACTGTTGCTGTGTTTATGTCTGACTGTGACTGACTGGCTGAGAGGCCTGCCTACACACGCACACGCATGCACGCACACACACGCACACGCATGCACGCACACACACACACACACACACACACACACACACACACACACACACACACACACACACACACACCACAGGACCACAGGATGACGTGCAATCCAAAAAGCAAACACTGAGAGAATTGGAGGAAGTGGAGGCTTTGCTCACTTTCCTGATGATGGGAGAGGGCGGCTGGGATTTCCAACCATTTCAAAGTGTGGCTCAGTTGGAATTTTGACTTAGTGAAGGCAGTTGTTGACAGTTTCCTCATGTTCATTCAGGTCAGACACTTGAAAAATGCATTATTTGTTTTATAACAAAAGGGCCTTTTTCTGTAACCTTTTATCCATGTGAAAATGTTTTACCTTAGGTAAATGTGCAGTGTGTAATGATCATTTTCAGTGATGTGAGTTACACTAGCTTAGGGTCAGGGGAGTAGTTTCCATATAAGGGAGACATCTCCACTTCACTTTTCAAAATCCACTTTTACAGTTTACGTAAATATGTGTCCTGGCTTTCACTGCTCTGTCATGGCTTGTTGGGGTTGTACTCAGCCCATAGATTGTAAAAATAACACACTGGTTTGTGTGTGCATTCTGACCGTTGCCATCTTGGTATTTTGGAGCCAGTAGTGACCATATTTGGACAAAAGGGCACAGCTGGGGAGGATGAATTGTGCTGCGCTAAATGCTAAAGTCGCCGTTTTTCAAACCTTCTAACGCCAGTCATCCAGCAGAGTTTTACTGCTAGGTAAACACGGACCTCTGGGTACTGGTGCCGTTCATCAGCATGTTTGGCAGTACACAGAGCTGGTTGAAAATCTGCAGTCTTTCTCTTAAATTACCAGCTAACGCTAGCACAATGTTTAGCAAGATGAACAAGACATTTCTATACAACCAAAATGTTCCAATTTACTTTGACGAATTGAAAACACACACTGAGAGGGTCAAAGTTTAAGACAAAAACATTGACAATACCCAAAAACAATGTCACGGCTATTTTAATGTCCACAGTGCCATGGTTAGCATTACTAAGCCTCTATCATGATTGACAGGTCGGGGTATAGCCACACCCCTAAAGCATCCCCTGCTTTATCGTCAATTTTAAAATAAATGGGACCATAATTTACAAAATGAACATCATGCTGTATTAAAGTGCTCATATTATGCGTTTGGGCTTTCTCCCTTTCCTTTATTGTGTTATATATCTTTTTTTATGCACCTTATAGGTTTACAAAGTGAAAAAGACCAAAGTCCACCCCAAAGGGACTTACCATCTCCAACAGAAAACACTGTTCACAAACTGCTCCAAACAGCTCTATTGTAGTCCAGCCTTTACTTACACTTTACATTATAATGCTAGCCTAGCTGCTAGCATGGCACGCTCTCATACTGCTTCTAACTGGGTAATAGTCCTTACCTAGCTACTACGCATGTGCGACTCCCAACAAAGATGGAATAGAGGTGTGATGTCTCATTCTACGTTTAAACAGAGAGCTTAATTATTAAACCATGTCAACCTATTCTGATACCTCTAAATACAATTATGAACCTGAAAAATGAGCATAATATGAGCACTTTAAAGAAGACTTGCGATTGAGGCCATAAACTGTCTTACTGAGGTAATATATCAAGGCAGAAGTAGGGTCATTTCCCCACAGACTTCTATAGAAACTGACTTCTTTTTGGAGCCAGTGGAGTTGCCCCCTGCTGGAAATTAGATAGCATGCAGGTTTAAGGCACTTCAGCATTGGCTTGACTTTTCAGGCCTGGAAGTTGCCGCTTGACTTAGCCTAACAGGAAGATCTGCTGGAACAAAGAGTCTAGAGCCATGCTAGCAGCTCTGTAAGGCTTTACATAGGCACAGTGCTGCTTCGAGTGAATTGCCAGCATGCTGCAACATGAATGTGAACATTATAAGATGTTAATGTTTAGCAGGTACTGTCTAATGTATGCCATGTTTCCCATATTATTTTTGTGTGTTAGCATGTCATTTTTGCTAATTATCCCTATACACAAAGTACAACTGAGGCTGATTAGAATGTATTTAGTTTTGCAGGTATTTAAACCAAAGTATTGGACAAATAATAATTTAGACGTGATGATGGCGCAAAATAAAAAGTCAGGGATCTCTAAAATTCAATGTATTCAATGCAATTAATCTTGAGGGGAAACATTGTCTGTGGGACATTTGACAGCAATCCATCCAATAGCTATTGAGACATTTCACAAAAAAATCACAAATTTCAACCTCATGGTGGCGCTCATTCATTAGGATTCATTCTCTGGGCTCCGTGGATATACTGTATGTACCAAATTTCATGGTAATCCATCCAAAATCTTTGAGATATTTCAGTCTGGACCAAAGTGGTGGACCAACCAACTGACCAACATTCCTAGAGCCACCCTTCTAGAAGTGACAATATGCCATGAGGATACTCTCATAAAAAGATGATCAAATCGGGGTGGCCTCTAGCTCACCCAGTAGAGCGTGCGCCCCATGTAGGCTGAGTCCTTTGCAGCGGCCCAGGTTCGAATCTGACCTGCGGCCCTTTGCTGCGTGTCATCACCTCTCACTCCCCACTTTCCTGTCTATCCACTATCTAATAAAGGGAAAAGCCCCAAAAAAATAATCTTAAAAAAAATAAATAAATACGATGATCAAATTGACTATCAACCAAATATGTGACGTAAAAGATAGTGCTCTATTTAGTAAAGATTTAAATACACTATTAGGGTATTATAAAATGGCCGTTATCACTACCATTATCATGAAAAGCACAATATCCAGTTTTACCATAATGTGATATTTGCAAGATTGATAAAAATGAAGATAAATCTAGCTTAATTTATGTATAAAACAAAACTAATTACTTCATTGTGTACCAAACATGTTAGGTATTGCATAATGTACACATGCACTGATGACAACAGACCAAAATTGTTTACCTTTTATTAGTAGTTTTACCATAGGGAACTGCTGCATTGTTACAGCGTGTGAAGAATCGTAACAGAATAAAAGTTATCCGAACATGCTTTAATGGGAAATGTGTTCAGTCAACAGGGTCATCACGTAATAACAGGATTTGTATAGACAGGAACTCCTCTGCAGTTACCAGACTGCCACCACTAGACAGAAGCAGAGAGGTGATCTGATTGTGTTGTGAAAATGGATTGTGGTTGTACTCTTGAACAAGGCTCAGCAGGTGGCAGTGTGGAGTTATACATGTCAACACAGAGAGGATTCTGTTTGTCCATAGGAGGCACTATATCCTTTACCTTCACTATTATCTTTCTCACACACACACACACACACACACACACACACACACACACACACACACACAGGCAGTGTTTTGAAACAGGGTTCACTCAGGGCTTAGCTTGGCATTCTATTTTAGAACTCCACCCTTAACAGCTCTAAATGGACTTAGTGACTCCACCCCACCCCCATCCTGCTGCGGGACTGTGTGTGTGTGTGTGTGTGTGTGTGTGTGTGTGTGTGTGTGTGTGTGTGTGTGTGTGTGTGTGTGTGTGTGTGTGTGTGTGTGTGTGTGTCTTTTAATGTGGGAAAGAAGAAAAGACAGCGAGAAATCTTAGGACCAAGGCATGGGGAGGAAATGTAGGTCATGCGGGAGGGGAGGGAGGACGAAGTGAAGAGAATGGAGATAGAGAGCGACAAAAGGACGGAGGAGGACAAGACACCCGACCTCCAAGTATCCCTCACATGTGCTTTGGCAAATGAACAGCAGGGACAGAGATACATACAAAGTTTCACTGAGGGATGAAGAAAGCAAAACAGCACTGGATGATCACAAGTGTGTTTATGGGTGGGTGTGTATGTATGTGTGGGTGGGTGTGTTCTGGCCAATCAACAACAACTATTACATTGCGATGCTCTTTACCTCCTCCCTCTCTCCTTCCACAAAGAGGTGACCTAAATACTAAAGCTGCTAAAACTGTTGGAGAAAAAAACTAAAGAAATTGCTCTCTGAGTGTGTGTGGGTGGGTGAGGGTGGTGGGGGGTTATGGTAAATGTTGCATCAGTCATGAAAGCCATCATACTGCAGCTCAAAGCTTTATTCTTGCCTGTTGGCATAGCAACCACTGAGTCAAACCAGGATGATCCAAGAGGGCCTGATTACCCTGTGTGTGTGTGTGTGTGTGTGTGTGTGTGTGTGTGTGTGTGTGTGTGTGTGTGTGTGTGTGTGTGTGTGTGTGTGTGTGTGTGTGTGTGTGTGTGTGTGGGTGGGTGGGTGGGTGTGTGTGTTACCAACTGGCCTGGTGTGATTCAAAAACAGAGAAATGAACAGAATTGTGTGTGTGAGAAGAATAGATTAATAAACTATGCGGCATTTATAAATGTCAGAGTGATCCACTGAGTGTTTTTAATGTAAGGAATAGTGAGTAAGGGAACAGGGAGTGTTATAGGACACAGCCATTGTTTTCAGATTTTTCACAACTAAGGTTACAACCCAGTTTTTCTGGATAAGGCCCCAAAAAAATGGCAGAATTTGAAAACTCAGCCCTCCTTCTGCAGCTCTCTCCTTGCTCTTCTAAGCCCCTCTAACCAGACATGCACGGGTAAATCCAGTAACCTGTACAAGTCATTCATTTTAATCATCCTGATTGTGATCCTGATGCTGTTATATAGCTGCAATTCTATGGGAATTACCGTCTTGTTTTCTTTGCAAACTTGTGGGCCTGCAAAGCCCTTTGAGATGACATTCCAGGCCTTAGCTAGTTACATAAACATAAACCTGAATTAGCCCCAGCTGGGAGCCTTTGGCTACGGTTAGCAGAAGGTTAAACCATTAGCAACATTTTCTCACCATCTCTGAAACGCGTCGCCCAATGATGCAAAAGAACTGCCTACAGTATGTCAGCTTTGAGGTCTGATTAAGTTTAAGCAGCTAAACTATTGGTTTACAATTGGTAAAAGATCACACTCACTGTTTAAAGAAACCAACATTGGGAGCCTGGGTAGCTCACAGGGTAGAGCGTATACAGATACAGAGGCTCAGTCCTCGCGCAGTGGCCGCGAGTCCGGCTCCAACATTGCTACATGTCATTCCCCCTCTCTCTCCCCTGTTGTGTCTAAGCTGTCCTATCGAATAAAGGCCTAAAAATCACACAAAAAAAGGAAACCAACATTGTTGTTAAGAGTTAGGACACAAACTATGGTCCCCAGTGATATTTTGCCTAATCATCCACATGGATCTTCTCCATTAGACTTTTAATGGCGGTATTAACAAAATCCTACCACTATTGCTATTGTTGTTAGAGCGACAGTCATTATTTGCAAAACCACAAAAAAGTTAACTTGCCAGGATAAGTTAGGTCATTTTAAGTTATTCAACAAATGTAGAGTTCTCCCAGTATCATTTGTTATACTAAAGGCGAGGCATGCGTGAAACAAACTAGTTCGTATGACGATTTGTCCGATCACATCTGAAGCTGAAAAATTATTTTGTGGAAATGCATTTTAACTTCTTTGTTAGGTTTTGTGTGTGTGTGTGTGTGTGTGTGTGTGTGTGTGTGTGTGTGTGTGTGTGTGTGTGTGTGCGTGCGTGCGTGCGTGCGTGCATGCGTGTGTGTGTGTGTAGGGAACAGCATTATTAAGATTATTGTGCCAAGACCCAACCCAATAAAGTAGTCTTAGGATCAACTTCTGGATATGAACTTGTCTTTTGTCTTTTGAAGGATCCCTCAACAGGGAAATGAGCCTTTGCTTTGTCGATGGGACAAAGCCCCTTACCACATTAAATATTTGCATGCAAATATGTTGCCCGGCACCTTTGCGAGCATCTGGACACCACACCCGTGGACTTGCGGATGCAGAAGCATGTTTCAGGCTTAAAATAACTCAGTGGTTCTTTGGCCCACACCACTGCCTCTGAAAAATGTGTGCAGAGCTACGTATAGACAATCTGCACCGAGATCACGACAGGAAAATCTACAAGATTAAGATGCATTGCACTTTTCTGCTCAGTTAAAACGTGTAGATTGGTTAGAAGTGGGGCCCATTTCAGATTTCACGTCATTGCTGACATATTCTGTCCTACCTTTGTGTACCTATGGTACTACTGTACATTTGTATTTTATTTCATTAGAATCACAATGTTTGATCAGTGTCCACAGGATCTTATCAACATCGTAACACATTGGCACAGTAAATCTACCTTGCTATTTTTAGTCTTTTGTTCTTTTGTCATACATTACTAATTACAACAGGCAACATTCCAACAGTGAATATAAGCCAAGTGTCTATCAGAAGATTCACAGTTTGTCCTTTTCCTCAGTCAGGTAAGAAACCAAAAGCCAGTAAATGTGGAATTATTGCAACCATTTGAATTAGATAAGATAACAGTTTGATGAAGAGGAACAGGACATACAGGGTTGTTGCTTTTGTCAACTGAGAGACCTGAGCTTTTTGTGTTTATGTAACTGCTTGTATTCCATAATTTCTCAGAAACCACAGAACTGGTTGCCATGGGAATGCTGCAGGGAGCTCCTCATCCTCCCACCAATGGGCTTCAGTGATTTGTTACCGCGGGAAACCTGGCTTGTTGCCTAGGAGACCAGAGGCTGTGTGCTCCAGCTCAAATGGAGAGTTGTTTCTGCTTGGCTGATACTACAGATGAAACACTCAGTGGTGAAAAAACTGGTACACAGATATATGGCTCTGCAGGGGCTTTCTGGCAAAATTGATCTGTTACTTGAAAATTGGATATCAGCCAGTGAGCATTGTCTGTATGAATTATCTTTTGCAGCCTTATTGATTCTGTTTTATAGTACAATTTCTCACTACCACTGTATACTGTCTTTGATAGACTTAAAGGAAGAATCCACACAAACATGGCTAAAAATATCCAGTGCAGTCAATAGCATAAAACTTCAAGCATCCAAATTATACAGTGAAAATAGATTCAGATTCAGACACTTTTTTTATTAACCCCAATAGGCTGTTCAATCAGGAGAGACTTCGTTGCAGATATGCAAAGGTTTATTGTACATAAGCATAGTGAAATATGCAGTCGTTGGCGATTAGACTCCATCGTATAAATAATATTTAAAAGGGGTAGAAGAAACAGGACATATCCCCCGATGGAGTCTAGATACTGGTGATGGTGGAGAAGGAACCCGAAGCAGGATGACATGCTGTGATTGGATCATGAATTTCGTGGCCAGTTTTGATTGGTTTACTGAAAAGTGAACACATCTAACCAGCTTAAAAGTTTAAGGAAGAGAGAGAGGTGATTGACGTTATTGAAGTCTTCCTGAAAGAATTTGTACTTAGCTTCATTTCATCATCATGTGATCACTGACACACTACACCCTGCCTATGCCTACCTTTCATTGAAAGTATCTACTCACTCCTTTTTTGCAGGGATGTAAATACCCAAACCAATGAATAGTAAGATATAGTAATTTGACAAAATGTATCAAATTCCCTAGTGTTAATGTTCGTTGGTAACAGGAAATAAAATGTTGCACCTATAGGTAACGTACATGTAGCTGCATCTCCTAATACCACCTGTAAGAGGTTAAAGGCTCAACATTTATCGTGAACTTGCAGCAAAAACAATTCATTTTAATACAATCACTGATCAGTGGACTGTGATGCATAGTTGTGCTGTTGACTAATTGCGAACACAGTCTTGACAGTGCTGACCTTTGACTCCAAAATGGAGGAAAGCTATCGTAACTTATTAGCCATTCAACGTTAGTAGTAGAGGTGCACGATATGAGGAAAATATGTAATTGCGATTATTTTGACTGATGTCGCGATTGCAATATGATTCACGATATTAAAGGGAATGATCATGTTTGTATCTTTATTCTTATTTTCATTGAAAATATTGAAAATATTTAAAAGTATCTGCACCAAACAAATATTTTTTCTTTAGTCTGTAGGATAGGATTTGTAGGCCGGGACGTCTCTCTGCAGCACCACAATACTTCATTCAGAATGGTTTGACACATATGTTGCCTTTAACAAATATTGCGCCCCCTGCGATTTGGATATTGCACTAGTCCATATTGCGATATCGATAAAATTGCAGATAATTATGGCCGCCTGGGTAGCTCACCTGGTAGAGCGTGCGCCCCATGTACAGAGGCTTTGTCCTCGCCGCAGCGGCCACGGGTTCAATTCCAACCTGCGACCCTATCCTACATATCCTTCCCTCTCTCTCTCTCTCTCTATCTCTCCCCTTTCAAGTCTAAGCTGTCCTGTCCAATAAAGGCCTAAAAATGCCCACAAAAAAATCAAAAAAAAAAAATACACCTCTTGAATAATCTATGTGAACAAATGTTTCCTAAAGCAAGCAGTTATTGTGACGGACTAGCTGTTCCCGGCTGGCTACCATGTTAGCAGTTAGCTCGTCAGCTACAGTAGGTCACCTAGTCCTGCATGTAGTCACTACACCACCAAGCTTTTAATACCACCTATTTCCAGAGGACGTGCAGACGGCTTTCTGGTGTGACTAGTACTGTGGCCCTGAAGTGCAAACCCTGGCAGCAAATCCCACAACGCGACAGGAACATGGAGTAATAGAATAAGATACATCAAGCTTTGGATACACACACACAGCACTTGTTAGTAGATCAGTTCATTGTTGGTTTTGGTCCTTTAATAGGTTTTATTGACAAGAAGAAAAGAAAATCACTTAACATATCCTTTTATCCCAAATCATATATATATATATATATATATATATATATATATATATATATATATATATATATATATATATATATATATATATATCAGCCATAAAGATACAGTACATATTTTGAATATGTGATGATAAGTTTACTGTTACCTACATACATACTAAAAATATATAAATTAGTTAAGTTTGGAAATACAACTTTGTGTTGCAAAGATTTGTATGCCAAAATGGAGCAGCCTTTTATGTGAAACTTTACATTTAGATGTTTCAGTGCAAAGAATGAAGTGCAAGAGAAAGTATTCAAAACATGATGAATTATTGATAAGTGAGCCATCTGGAGATGCAAATAACCTCCTACTGATTCACCAAGGACATCACCTGAGTGTACAACAGTGCTGCAATGCAGAGGAAAATACCACAAAGTATGTCATATGACTACTTGTTGATGACACGTCTATTGAAAAAATACCATGTGGGAACAAAGCTCAATACCTGCTTTTCAAACTTTGGTATTTCAGTGTTCCTACTCTCATAAGGACTGATTGATCTGAATGTCGCTTGTGGCATTAATCAATAGTTTTTCAAACAAACAAGCATGATAACTACTCATTACCTTGCATAACATATCAAATGTACGTAGTGTAAAGGAAGTGTAATGAAATAAATCATTCTCCTGAGGAGGTATGAGCCTCTTTTGTTTTCCAAAATTTAGAGTGGCCTGCGTTTTTATCAATATTTCTGTTGGCAGGATTTTGTATTTTTTATTTTAAAGCTATTTGAATGAAAAGAAAGGGCTGAAACAGACTTTTTTTATAAGAAAAAAAATAGCAGGTAAAATCTGTATAAAATACAATATATTTTGTAAAGTAGCAATTTTGAAAATCATTTCTCAATATCACCTTGTTCATTAGTGGTTGCCTACAATCACAGCAGCTTATAATGGGCCTTAAAGGCCCTGAACACCCACACAGGTGTAATGAGTTAATCTGACTGATTTACCTCTTCCCAGGACTGTGTGGGTGTGTATGGACTGATTGATTGACATCTAATCAGCCAGAATAATTTATGGCCTGTGTGGGTGTTCAAAGGCTTTAAATGTCTCTTGAGCTTAACTGTCATGTTATGCATATCCTTTTATGACAACAGCTTAGCAGCATACAAACAGAACACCACCACTGTTCTGTGAATCCTCAGTGCACCCTGACCTTTTATGGTACGTGTCCACAGGGACTGTCATTTCTTTTCTTTTTTTAGATAATTTTTGAGCATTTTAGGCCTTTATTTGAACAGGACAACTTATACATGAAAGGGGAGAGGGAGGGGGAGTGATATGCAGCAAAAACTGCAGGTCGGAGTCGAACCTGCGGCCGCTGCGTCAAGGAGCAAACCTCCACATATGGGCGCCCGCTCCACCAGGTGAGCTATCCAAGTGCCCGGGACCGTCATTTCTACGCTTCTCATCCTAAGCAGCTGTACAATGCATTCTGCGGTGAGTTTTGGGATATAGGGCCTTGCATTGGATGCTTCTCATTTGAATGAAGTCAAGGTCTTTGCTACTTTATGCAAATCAGAGGCGTCCAGCGCGACTTATTCTCACAAGTCCCGAAATTCTTTTAAATTAACTGTTGTCGATCTAAAAAAAGACAGATTAAGTAACTGCATAGCTTATTTCTCGCCTCAAATGTTTTCAGAAACACATTTCTGTGAACTATTTTAATAATATCAAATGTTTGTCACACGGTTGTGTGAGGTCCTGTTTTACCAGCAAAAATAGTGTCTCCACTGTTAAAAAAAACTTAAAGTTCCACAGGATGATTCTTCCCCCCCGACTCGTTTCATTATCAGAATTTGATCCATCTGGTCCGACAACATTTGGAATGTCTGGAAGAGCCGCAAGATTAAATAATTTAGTAATTCCCAGTAATTCCCATTCAAGTTAGCAGAGCGCTAAACCAGAAGTAGCTGGCCCGGCCGGCAGAAGTCTCTAGTGCTCCTGCTCTATGGGCACCATAGTGCAGAAGCATTGCTGATCTTTAGGGTAATTTTATAAGATGACGTTTTCTTTGTATTGACCATAATTCAGACACGTCCATCAAACATCCAATGCTGGGAAACTGCCACTGTGGACACGTACAATTACTGTCATCATGACACCACTACAACTTTACACCAAACAAAACACTTTGTGAAGCTGGAGTGTTTTGATTGAGGTCAACAGTTCCAAAGCCTTTTTTTAATGGCATAATTTTACTCAAACTATCTGTGATAGTGTCTGAATATGGAATAAAAAAACAGAAAGACTCTGAGTATGTTACATAAGGATTAGCCACTTTTTGATACACAAGGTTAATAAAAATACTGGCTTTTGAACTGCTAGTGTTTTGCCCATTATATGCTGTGTAGCATTTTGGCTGCACAGAGTGTTTGTGCCAATTTAAAAAATGAACATATCTACAGTATAATGTAGAAACTGTTTCAGGTCTTGGGACATACAGTGTATACACTTTAACACGTTAGACATCTGTTCAAAAATGAAATTCCACTTCTTTAAAGTACACTGAATTAGGAGCTTCAATAGAGAAGGAAAAACTACGTTACCCACGGAGCTCACGTAGTAGGAGCTTAGAAATAAATAAAAAGGTTTGTGTAATGTTGTAATTTCTTTTTGTTTTATAAAATTGGTATAGAAAAAATAATCGTTCAGGAACCGGTATCAAAGTCACCGTATTGGTATCGGTACCGGTATTGAATATTTTTTAATGATACCCAGCCACTCAGGACACTTTACAGATCAGTAAACATGTTCATTATGAGTTTATGGTGTCAGTCGCTAGTTTCACATCTTCTTCAATACAGCATGAAGTTCTTTTAAAAAAAAATCATGGTCCCATTTAGAGTAAAATAGGGGATGCTTTAAGGTGTGGCTACGTTGTGATTGACAGGTCGCCGTGGTTAGCGACAGGACAGAGGCTTAGCAATGCTAACCATGGCAACTTTGTACATTTAGATAGCCATGTATTTGTTTTTGGGTGTTGTCTGTGTTTTTGTCTTAGAACTTTGACCCTCTCAATGCTTCTCATAGCTTCTGCTACCACAGCTGCCATGTTGTTAGGGCAAAACAGAATAACGTATATAGATATCTGGTGGAATGAACTAAGTTGCTTGTATCTATTGTGAAAATGTGATTCTTTGCTCACTTGACAGGCAACTAAAGTTCAAGGCTGCCTTTCTGTGACTGGTTGGAGGCAGTTGATCTTTGATCATCCGTTCGTGACGGGATAAACTCTCACTGTTGCTACAACTCCTACCAAAAGGGGTCAATTAAGGTCATAAATAGTCTATTACAACGTTTCATTTCCGGGATTGTTCAGGTGCCACCGGAAATTCTGTCGGATGTCCCTCATTTTGTCCGGTTGTCCGTCACCTTCCTCTTCCTTTGTGTTGGCGTTCTAAACTCCGGTGGATTTATGAGGACTATGGTTAACTGCTCCTCAGATCTCTGCAGGGCAAATCCAGACAGCTAGCTAGACTATCTGTCCAATCTGAGTTTTCTGTTGCACGACTAAAACAACTTTTGAACGTACACATGTTCCACCAAAACAAGTTCCTTCCCGAGGCTACTTTTGCAGAGGCACCGTGGCTCCGTCCGGCGGCCTTAGCGCCGCAAAAGACGATTGTGATTGGTTTAAAGAAATGCCAATAAACCAGAGTTTTTCTCCCATCCTTTAATGTTGTGTGGACTAGACAGACCCTCCTCTGCAGCACTGTGGAGGAAGGTCTGGCGATGCGAAACCAGGTCATAAATGACTTTTAGACTTAATTTGACCCTTTGAGACTGTAACAGTGATTGGGGGCTTTACAACACGACTTGACAGTTGGAAACAGCTAATGATGCCTTAACAGTTCCACCAGAGAGTACCAGGAAAGCTTTCTAAGACTTACCTCTGTGTGTGTGTGTGTGTGTGTGTGTGTGTGTGTGTGTGTGTGTGTGTGTGTGTGTGTGTGTGTGTGTGTGTGTGTGTGTGTGTGTGTGTGTGTGTGTGTGTGTGTGTGTGTGTGTGTGTGTGTGTGTGTGTGTGTGTGTGTGTGTGTGTGTGTGTGTGTGTGTGTGTGTGTGTGTGTGTGTGTGTGTGTGTGTGTGTGTGTGTGTGTGTGTGTGTGTGTGTGTGTGTGTGTGTGTGTGTGTGTGTGTGTGTGTGTGTGTGTGTGTGTGTGTGTGTGTGTGTGTGTGTGTGTGTGTGTGTGTGTGTGTGTGTGTGTGTTCCAAAACAGAGAAATTAACAGCATTATTGAGCATGTGAAATAGGTGTTTTGTTTGAACTGCAGGGCAGCACTGTGATAATATTGAGATCAAAACATTAAATGACTCTGAAGTTCTGCTGCAATTAAATGAAGAGACAGTGGCGTCTGATAAATCAAGCTGATATTCAGATCCTCAGGGCTCAGATTAAATCTCCACAGATGAATGTTTCATCACATTGCCTGGTTTGGTTTTACTACCGTGCTGCTGTGCAGATAATTACACAGATTGACATTGAAAGGTCTTTCTACAGCAGGGTGAAATACTTACTTATCCATGTGAGGACCAGATGGAGGACTGATCTATCTCTCAAATAGCTAACGTCAGTAAATATTTGTTATTGAAATGGGATTAGGTTGAGTTAGTGTGGTCTACCACTGACTTGATGGATTTCAGTTTGGTTTATTATACAGTATATTAAGTACAGAATGAATCAAAGCAACACTGTTTGTCACTTAAAGGTACCCTGTGGACATTTCGGAGCTTGACAGTGTTCTTTCTCAAAAAGTTCTTGGTAACTGCAGAGGACAACAATGCCAGTGTGTAGTGCTTGCAAGTTAAAAAAACATGGAGAAGAAAATGACAAACAGATGAAATAGGATGCAAGTGAAGCCTGTGTGCAAAATTATCCGGTGTGATGCTAAATAAAGATGGCTTTAACCTCAAAGATGTGCCATGTCTATCAAAGGAAATTCACTCGGTTTGACGCTATTCCACTGATCGAAAGTTGTCGGTTGTAATAACTAGGGCAAACGTAGCAAAGCACAAACAAACGATTGGGAAAGAAGAACAGCTAGCCGATGTAAGGATTGATGTAAAACAATTCAAATGTTTGATGAGGAAGGAAATGTATTGCTTTGAAAGGCCTTAAGTCGCCTACACGTGATACTTGGAAAAACCGCCAGGTAGGGCGCAATGAGGCAAAGCGCAGCACAGGAACATTCTGAAATTGGTTGCGCCCATGGTTGTGCCTTGACAGGTTAGAGGCAACTAGTTCAAAGTTAAAAATAATTTGAACTTTGAGCACAGCGCACTACGGCAATTCCAAGCAGTGCGCGGCGCCTAGGGCCCAGTTGGGCGGTGCCGCTCTCCCTATAGGAGATAATATATATAATGGTCAGCGCAGAGTGGTTTTACTGCAGATCATGTGTAGGCAGCTTTGGGAATGGGCATTATCCACAATGTGTTTAGGTGAGAGAAAACACTGAATGTAAACATAACTCTGTATTGCATAGACTACTTTATTTCCATCAAGTTCTTCACTGGAAAACCTACCCGGATGTGAGGTGCATGAATTGATTTTCAAAAAATAAGACTTGATCTGAAACGGACCTGAAGAAAATTGGGTCTGATCCAAAATGCGGTCAACCTGCACAGACCCAAATAGAGACAGAACACCAGCACTGGCAGCAGCACCAAGCACTGCCAATCAATCAATCAATCAATTAACATTTATTTATATAGCACTTCAGAGCAACCAGCAGGTATCCAAAGTACTTTACATGAAGTAACAACAGTAAAACATAACATACAGTAAAATCACAAGGAATAAAACCTACAGTAAATCAGAAAAAATAATACATGAAAGCAGAAAAAATGGAAATTGTCACAACGCTACTATGTATTAAAAAACATTCTAAATAAATTAACAAGCAGGCGCAGTCAAAAAGAGCAGCAATACATGTCACAAGTGGACAGTGGAGAGCTCTAGTTTGCCAGATGTTTATGTGGTAATATGTATAAGCTCAAGTAACACAATCACCATTATCATCCTGTTTTTTAATGGACTCAAACAATAGTGAAATAATGAACCCTATATAGCGTTCATTTAAATCCTAACAGTATAGGAAATAAACTTCAATCCTGCTTCTCAGGTCCCCTCCCTCCTCCTAACCCTCAGCTTCTCTCTCTCTCTCTCTCTCTCTCTCTCTCTCTCTCTCTCTCTCTCTCTCTCTCTCTCTCTCTCTCTCTCTCTCTCTCTCTCTCTCTCTCTCTCTCTCTCGAGAGAGAGAGAGAGAGAGAGAGAGAGAGAGAGAGAGAGAGAGAGAGAGAGAGAGAGAGAGAGAGAGAGAGAGAGAGAGAGAGAGAGAGAGAGAGAGAGAGAGAGAGAGAGAGAGAGAGAGAGAGAGAGAGAGAGAGAGAGAGAGAGAGACTTCAGAAGTGCTCAATATCCAACAGAGAGACAAGTGGAAGAGATAGACAGACACATAGAGGATTGCCAGCCGGCAGAGATAAAGGCAGGCAGAGAAGAAAAGATGGCAAGTCTGGAACAGACAGATATCCAGAGGAAAAAAAGAAATAGAGAGATGATTAAAAGAGAAGCCTGGCTACATTAAAGTTTAAGCTAAGTTTAGATGTCAAAGCCAAGTTCAGTAGAGCTCAGTGAACTGAGATGCCCTGATTTTGTCCTGAAAACTGCGTCATAAGCTGCAGCTTCACAAGCCACCTTTGGATCTCCACTTTCTCGTTGCACAGCGACTGAGAAAATGTGTTACTCTATCAATCCATACACAGGTCTTCTTAAGTATTAAATATCAAAAATGTCATAAGAAATACAGTCCTAAGTGGGAGAATTGCATCTCCTTTATCAAAGGTCCCTAATACAGCTACAGTACAAGACAACATACCAGCTAAAGTCCTTATTACTTTGAATCATGATATGTGCCACTAAACTATCTACACATCTGCCAAAGCATAGTTACGTGTGTATATGAATATACAGTATATATATTTAGTAATGTATGTATTTTTAATTATTTAATTACTGGCTGTTATGCCAGTTTGTGTCATGTTTGTTTTTTGTTTGATTATATCATTTTATATCATTGTCCATTCTGTGTACCTTCTTTTAGTTTTCTTATAGTCTTATGATGAAGGCTGTTTGATGTTTTCTCTCTTCCTTTTGTTCAAAAAACAAACTACTGACTATAAACAAAAAATGCCATAAACAGGATTCAGTCAAACTAAATAACAACAGCTGAATATGAAGACATTATGCACAATGTATTCTCAAGCTGTGTGTGTGTGTGTGTGTGTGTGTGTGTGTGTGTGTGTGTGTGTGTGTGTGTGTGTGTGTGTGTGTGTGTGTGTGTGTGTGTGTGTGTGTGTGTGTGTGTGTGTGTGTGTGTGTGTGTGTGTGTGTGTGTGTGTGTGTGTGTGTGTGTGAGCTGTGAGCTGTGAGCCCTCTGGGCTACATTCCTATTTATAACCGACATTGGCAGAGTTGCATAAGGACAAAAGCAGCACATTAGACTGTCGAAGACAGTGAGAGATACAGAAGGAGAACATGTATAATAAATGCCCAATTCTACTTTAATTTTGCATGTACCAGGAAAATGTCCAGGTAGTGCAAAGTGTTCAGCTGCCATCTTGTACTGATTTTATCTATCATGATAGAGTTTTAATTCAGCAAATATTTCTCAGAAGCACAGCAAATGTGGATATGGTAGATCACAGATTCCTTTTTCTAACATCTGCATTCCAGCTGACAGCAGAGTAGAGTCTGCTGCAACATTAATCACTTTTATGCAACATACTGTGTATTCCTATGTGTAGGGCGTCCCTTTTAAAGCTCCACTAATCAATACATCAATATTTATCACATTAATAATAAATCAAATCACAAGCAATGTGAAAAGATGGGGCAGCTCATTATGTTAAGCCCATAGAGCCGACAACCAACCAACCAACACTGCAGCTCTGCAATGTCTTTTTAGCCTCTTTTAGTTTTACAGCCTGAAAATGTACTGTATGGTTTAATCACAGTCAATGAACCATTTTCAGCCACAGCAGGCAGCTAATTCCAGCAGAAAAGCTGGAACACTACATGTCCAGCACCAGGAAGGCAGACAAAGTTAACGTGTAGCAAAATAATGTCAAACATTAAACAGCTAAAGAGCCACATAGAAATCCAGACATTGCTAAAACAAGATTGAATACTGGATTTGCTTTCATCAGGTGCCTCAAAATGAATGCTAACATTCTGCTGGATGTTCGTGTTTTTCTTCCCTCTAGTGGCCAACGTCTGAATAATGCAGCTTTAAAGTTTCGCTGTCATGCCGAAAAAATTACAGATTAACAAACGATTTGTGATAGATTTGATTTGATTAAGATATGCAGAAGATTGACTCCTATTGCTGACATGCTACCGTAATTCAAACACATTTTGAAAAAAATAAAGAACTTGAATGTAGGGCTGGGCTGAAGCTAGATATTGTCTTCAATTTTGGATATCATAATATCGGGATATGACTCAAGTGTTGTCTTTTCCTGGTTTTAAAGGCTGCATTACAGAAAAGCAATGTCATTTTCTGAACTTACCAGACTGTTCTAGCTGTTTTATTATTTGCCTTTACCCACATACAGTGGGGCAAAAAAGTATTTAGTCAGCCACCAATTGTGCAAGTTCTCCCACTTAAAAAGATGAGAGAGGCCTGTAATTTTCATCATAGGTACACTTCAACTATGAGAGACAAAAGGAGAAAAGAAAATCACATTGTAGGATTTTTAATGAATTTATTTGTAAATTCCTCAGTAAAATAAGTATTTGGTCACCTACAAACAAACAAGATTTCTAGCTCTCACAGACCTGTAACTTCTTCTTTAAGAGGCTCCTCTGTCCTCCACTCGTTACCTGTATTAATGGCACCTGTTTGAACTTGTTATCAGTATAAAAGACACCTGTCCACAACCTCAAACAGTCACACTCCAAACTCCACTATGGCCAAGACCAAAGAGCTGTCAAAGGACACCAGAAACAAAATTATAGACCTGCACCAGGCTGGGAAGACTGAATCTGCAATAGGTAAGCAGCTTGGTGTGAAGAAATCAATTGTGGGAGCAATTATAAGAAAATGGAAGACATACAAGACCAGTGATAATCTCCCTCGATCCGGGGCTCCACGCAAGATCTCACCCCGTGGGGTCAAAATGATCACAAGAACGGTGAGCAAAAATCCCAGAACCACACGGGGGGACCTAGTGAATGACCTGCAGAGAGCTGGGACCAAAGTAACAAAGGCTACCATCAGTAACACACTACGCCACCAGGGACTCAAATCCTGCAGTGCCAGACGTGTCCCCCTGCTTAAGCTAGTACATGTCCAGGCCCGTCTGAGGTTTGCTAGAGAGCATTTGGATGATCCAGAAGAGGATTGGGAGAATGTCATATTTAAGTGAAAACCTCCTTCTGGGTCTTTCAGCATGACAATGATGCCAAACACACCGCCCGGGCAACGAAGGAGTGGCTTCGTAAGAAGCATTTCAAGGTCCTGGAGTGGCCTAGCCAGTCTCCAGATCTCAACCCCATAGAAAATCTATGGAGGGAGTTGAAAGTCCGTGTTGCCCAGCGACAGCCCCAAAACATCACTGCTCTAGAGGAGATCTGCATGGAGGAATGGGCCAAAATACCAGCAACAGTGTGTGAAAACCTTGTGAAGACTTACAGAAAACGTTTGACCTCTGTCATTGCCAACAAAGGGTATATAACAAAGTATTGAGATTAACTTTTGTTATTGACCAAATACTTATTTCCCACCATAATATACCAATAAATTCATTAAAAATCCTACAATGTGATTTTCTGGATTTTTTTCTCATTTTGTCTCTCATAGTTGAAGTGTACCTATGATTAAAATTACAGGCCTCTCTCATCTTTTTAAGTGGGAGAACTTGCACAATTGGTGGCTGACTAAATACTTTTTTGCCCCACTGTAGTCATTGTATCCACAATACTGATGATTATTTATCAAAAATGTGTTAATATTTTGTGAAAGCACCAATAGTCAACCCTACAATATCGCTGCAATATAGATATCAATGTGCTCAGATAAAGAATACAACAGAAGCATGAAAAATAAAGATGTAATGTATGTAGATTTAAACTTTTGGAGCTTCTGGCTTTAACAAGGTCTTATCTCACAAATTTGTTGTTGAGATGTACACAATTCCTAAAAAAAAAAAAAAAAATCCCACGTGTGATGTTCTGAATAGGCAGAAAGCTTTAAACAAAACAGGAGAATAATACAGTAATTTACTTTACATAAATAAAAACAATTGTTGCATAAAAATTCACCAGAATGCAGGAAATTTAGTGTGTGATGCTCAAAATGTTATGAGGGACGATCCCCAGAGTGTGTGTGTGTGTGTGTGTGTGTGATGGTTTTAAGTGTGAGTGCAAGCACATGTACACACCACCCTGTGCTCCAGTGTGTGTTTATATCTGTGCAGCTCCACTGTTAACGCCAGGATCAATAACTGGAGCCACTCTTTCATGATCGCTTCACAGTGGCCTCGATCTGTCACACAACATCATGTCAGTGCCTGCTTACACACACATGCACACATACATTTCTGTATACAGTAAGTGCACGCTTGGCTTTATTTATGTTGAGACATTTATCAAATATCACAGATGAGATTTTATTTCAATTCACTATGTTTATTTCACTTCTTAATACAGGTGGACTGAACATGGTCTTTGTCTGCCTTACACCAACCTTTACTATCATGCTGTTTCCAGTATAACCACATATTCTACTATTCCTATGCTGCAGCAACTTTAAAGGCACCTTGACCGTTATATTGGAGAGAGACGGTTACTCATTCACTTTCCATGCACACACTTTCTCTGGCAGGCTGAATATTTGAGCTGGCACCGTTGCAAAGAGAAAAGCCACCTGGCAGCTGCTGCACTTTCATTATTTTGCTGACAAATATAATGAAATACATAAAGATTGAGGAACATTAGTAAAGGAACCATACAGGCTCTTAAAGGTGCAGTAGGTAAGACTTATAAAACTAACTTTCTGTCATATTTGCTGAAACTGACCCTATGTTCGAGTAGAACTACATGAAGCAGGTAATAAAAAATAAAAAAAATCCGGCTCCTCTGGCACCACCTACAGCCTGTAGTGGGATTTGCAAAAATCCACCGCTCCCTGTTCAGATGCACCAATCAGGGCCAGGGGGGTGTCTAACTGTGTGTCAATCACTGCTCATGCATTCATTCTCCCTTGTGGGGGGAGAGGCTTAGGAGACTGTTTGGGGTTTTAGCGGTAAGGGGGGAGGGACTGAGAAGTTGTCGATGTTCAAATTTTTTGGCTAAGTCCTGAATCTTCGCAATCCTACCTACAGAACCTTTAACAAGCCAAGAATTTATCTGCCATTTAGAAACAATTAAAAGGAAAAGTTCAATATTTTGTTAAATTGTTTAGCCATGTCTTGTTAGTCTATACCGGGGGACAAAATGTAGGCCTATCCCCTCTCAAAGATACTACTTCACCAATAGCTCAATAGACCATATTATCAATTGAAGTATTTTAAACTCAGTAAAGAGCTGTAAAGTGCTGTAACGTAACAGTCTATAGTACGAGCCGCCAATAGGTGACTGTGAGCTAGCTACAGGCACCGCCAGATGACGGTCCTTTCAGGGGCCGTGGTAGTGGAGTTTAGACAGAAAGAGTGAGCGTCATGCGGCGATGACAGTTAAGTTTAGGCATCAAAACGAGTAGTTAAGTTTAGGAAAAAACTCTTGGTTTGGATTAAAACACTCCCGAGGAAACGAACACGCGTTTCCTTAGTGAACGTTCATTTTTTTCCACTGGGAAACACCGGCTTGAAAGGACTGTGTTTTATGTTGACACCGTTGTGGTATTTCATTTTGATATTTTCCATTGAACGTTGAAATTCATAAATGAGCTGGTCATTTTAAAGCATGCCTTGCTGATTGGCACTATATCCATTGTATTAGAAGAGTGATTTAAAGTTTAGCTTTGTTGTGCACCATCAAACCCCCCCCCCCCCCCCCCTCAGTTTTTATTCACAAAGCGCACCCTGGTTATACCAATACCGTGTCCACTAATTTAGTTTGACTATAGGTCTGCATAGTTTCAAATAATTAGGAAACTAATGAGCAGAGTGTGTTGTAGAGTTGTATTTTCATCATTTACTGAAGGGGTTTCACACGGCTCAGTCCAATTCAGATGGATTTCTGATTTCATCCGAGCTGATGGACTGCCAAACAGCTGCTGCAGCACTTCTCTTTTTCATTCCCCTCAGCTTCCTCTTTCAGTGGATGTTTCTGCATGACAACTTTTGTCAGAGGGGAATAAAAATGGAGCTCTAGCCCTAAACTAAAAGTGTCACTGTGGTGAACAAAAGTCAACACCTCGCATAATCCAGCCTTTTCAGATTCCCTGATATAATACAAACATACTGCCATAGCACGCATGCTAGACATTAAATTGATTTGGTGACAGTTTACGTTTAGCTTTTTTGCTACACTATAGCTTCAATCTTAGAATAAAGCTTATCTATCATTATAAATACCTAGTATTGATACAGACTTGCCTCTGCTGCTCAGATAAAGCTGGCACTGAGCCCATCTCAACCTCTTCCACATACACAATCTGCTCCACACTAGCTATTTCTGGTTCTCTCATTCTGTATGTTTCTCCCCCTTTTCCACCGCGTTTATCTTTTTGTGTGTGTGTGAGGGTGTGTGTCTTTCTCACACATATACACACTCTCTCTCAGCTCAAGGCCGTCTTCCTGCAGCTTCATCATTAATTCATCCAATTTCTTAATGTTCCTCCTCTGCCTCGCCTTCCCATGGCCTCTGTGTCCCTAGCTCCTCAAACACCCGCTGGCTCCTGTCCATCTGCACTACTTTCAGATTGGAGAGCTGCTCTCGACTTTATTGCCTTCTGTGTCAGTGAGTTCCACCATTAAAACAGATGACCCTTATGCCTTTTGGGGACATTGGGAAAGGAGGTTTGGATTTTACTCTTTCTGCACCACATGCTTTGCTGGAGCAGTTTATACTGTATATTATGCAATGAATGGGAAGCTACTTATCTGCAGAAACAGAGCATGCCCCCTCCCCCACTTTTACTATGTCAAAAATCAGTACATCGAGTCTCTATACTGACTATAAAATGCAAAGTTTGACAGCTAGTTTCCCAAAGGAAAAAGCAGTGTCATTTCAACCTGATCTCACAGAATTCCGTGAAATGAACACGGCCCCTTAACTCAAAATCTGTGGCAGTTTCACGGAATCACTGAAAATTCCGTGATGGGCCCACGGAAGAATTCCGTGAAATGAACACGGCCCCCAAGGAAAAGGTTGTGGTGGGATAATGGGATGGTTGGGTTTAGGAAAACAACAACGGACGGTTGGGTTTAGGAAAACAACAACGGATGGTTGGGTTTAGGAAAACAATAACGGGACACGGGACAACAACGGGACGGTTGAGTTTAGGAAAAGAAGAACGGGACGGTTGCATTTAGTAAAACAAGAAAGTGACAGTTCGGTTTAGGATATGTAACACGCGGGACATGAACCCCGGTCTCCTGGGTGAAAGTCCTGTGTTGTTTGACCCATCCACCACCCCAACCAACCTTCTTACGCAGATTTTTGGGCTTTCATACTACTTGCTACCGTAGTCGCTCTTAATGCTACGTCATCTTCTTTGGCATTGTTTTCCATGGTAGCCACCACCACGTAATGCGCTGTTAACAGTTTTTGCTCATTTCACGGAATTCTGTGAGACCAGGCTGGTCATTTTAAAGCTCAGACAAACATGTCAAGTTTGGATCTCAACTTCTTCTTTATATTTTTAAGACTCTATTGTTAAAATACTTCATAATAAGAGGCTAGTTATGGATTCTGGAAGCTGAAGATCTGATGTTTTCAAAACAGTATAACTTCTATAAATAGATTATGGAAAAGGGCACTAGTTTTTTTAATCATGGATTTATTTTCTTGAGATGTAGCCAAATGCAAAGAGTGTGGCCTATAAATGTTCAAGGTTAGGTGAATGTTAGCTTTTGTTGGTAGCAAGCCAACACTGTTTTACAATTATGTTTATGTACTCATTGTTGGTGTTAGTTGTGGATAAACGGAGCCGTATCTGTAGGTGTCACTGCAAAACATGTATCATCAGTATAATAATACTAACAAGCACAAGGCTAAAAACCCTGGAGTATTTATTAGTGAGTCAGAGCGTTTCAGCATGAGCTGTTCAGATGGGATGGAGGGTGAAAATGTAATGTGAGACTTTGTTTTCACACCACTCAAATGACCTTGGCACTGATGATCTGCTTAGAGACAATGAGAATAGAAATCAACAGAAGGATGAGACCGAGGAGAGGAGAGTTGGATCATTTGCTCTCCTAAAACAGTATCCTACCCTGTTTAATTAAAGCTATAATACGTAGTTTCTGCCGCCCCCATGATGAATTCTAAGTAATGACAACAGAAACTGTTGGCGCGTCCACATGATACAAGCCTTCCGTGACTTCATCGATACAGCACAGTATTGCGATATTTTCCGTGGCAATACGATACACCAAGTATAGATCTTTTATTATATATGTGTTGGTCAGTTTGTCTGCTTCACAATCCCATTTTACAGCAATAAAATTGAAGTGATATCAACAAAGAGAAATGTATCTTTTTAGATAAAACAGATGTTGACAAAGTTTCCTTTTGGGGATATCATTTGAAATTGGGAAAAAATTTGAAGTTTTATAAAAGGTAATAAATTGCAATATATTGCAGAATATAGCAATATGTTTGAAATTGCAATAACATCGTATCGTGACATAAGTATCGTGATGATATAGTAGCGTGAGGCCTCTGGTGATTCCCACCCCTAGTTAAGAGTGTCTTCTACCCCTAGGTGCTGGTGGCTTGTCTTTCGTAATTGCAGGTACTAAAATAGCTAAGTAATGTGTCCTTTGCTGCATAATTTAGTATCACTCCAACAAACTCTGGTGTTGTAAATGTGCAGAAATGTGATATGGCAGGACTACTGTGTCCCAATTCAAAAACCTACGAACACATGGCTTTAAAAGACAACTGAGGACCAGAGAGCTCAGCATGCTGTCCACACCTATCCCCGCCCGTTTGCTCATTGTCGGAAACCATTGATATGTACAGTATATACCAGGGCTGTAAAATTAATCAAAATTTTAATCGCGATTTCAGCTCCTATTGATCACAAAAACAGATTGTTTGAGGAAAAAAATGATGTTTTGAACATTATTTTTTGCAAGTGAACTCATATTCTGTCTTGTGTTCTGAATGAGAAAAAAAAGTTCAAACGGCAAAAGTATTAAGTTCGAGGTGTTTTCACTGTTGATTTGTTCAACCCTTTCACTGTTTTTTAAGTACAATTGCAACAGCTTTCCAAAAGACAATAAGTAATCGTGTTAAATAATCGTGATTTCAATATTAACCAAAAATAATAATTATGATTTTTCCTTAATTGAGCAGCCCTAGTATATACTCGCACTCTCTCGAGTTGCCATTGCAAGCAAATCAGAAAGCCACCCGGAGGGTCATTGTAAAAGGGTCAACCTATGATCTTCTTCGTACAATGCTGATTGTTTACTATTCACTCTAAAAGCAGAGCAATTCCTGTCAATTTCATTCCATTTCTTCCTGCTTCTTTCACCTTCATTATCTGCTAAGAGGGAAGTGAAAGACTGGAAGACTAAGTGCCCTTGAGATTGATTTAATTTGCTGTTATGTGGTAGGAAAAAGATATCCGGTATAAAGCCTTTTGAATACTATTTTTCATGCTTGTATTTGGTTCTCATAAGGACACAAAAACAAGACTGCATTTAAACACATGCACACACACACACACACACACACACACACACACACACACACACACACACACACACACACACACACACACATGCCCCTCTCTACTGAACCAGGTATAACATGAGACTATATTAAGGCTGATAATAGTGCAGGTCTGCAGTGCTGCTGGACTTGTCTTCCTTTGCCTGTTTCCACAGATCTATAAATAGCAGTGCTGATCATTCAGCACAGCCTGCCATCACCCTGCGTGCTCTCTGCAGCTCACACCTACACACTTCACCCCATATTTCCTCTGCTCCTCTGCTATTCTCTCCTATCCGCAATTTCACACTCATTTGCTCTGATTCCTCACTGCTCCTTCCCCCACTCTCCCTCCTCCTGTAATTTTATCTAATTTCCCTCATTATGCTGTCCCTTATTTCCCTCTCTAACTCTCTAATTTTCTCCATGTAATGGCCGTTTTACAGTAGCCGCATCCAAGCTTGCGCGCACCAATGTGATGTCAAAATGACAGATTTCGCTGGCGCGCCAGGATTTTGAGTGTGCGAGCAGAGGGCGCCCACCACTTTTTTTCAGCGGCGCGCAACAAAGCGGAAACAGGAGGCCTGAACGAGTTTGCCGACAACCAGATGCCAGGACTCTCAGAGTGACTGCAAGTCTCTCTTGTAAACTTACTGGGTTAAGATTAGTTATTTTATGATGAATGAAAGGCTTGATCCGACGAAGTAGGTCATCGAATCGAAGCATTGACGGCAATGCTGCTGCCAGTTCTGCCGTTGTTTACCTTTTTCTTCTTCTTCTAGTCCGTAGAAATAGCAAAGTCGGTAGCCTTTCCTCATTAGCGCCACGTCTGTTCAGGAGAAGACTGCAACTAGTGTCGTGACCACCACGCGCAAGTACAAACAGTTACGTGATCTCATGACGTCACATTTGCGCGCGCCAGGTTGGGAACGGCCAGTGTACTGAACGTTTTAGACTCCACATTCTCTCTCTCTCTCTCTCTCTCTCTCTCTCTCTCTCTCTCTCTCTCTCTCTCTCTCCTCTCTGACTATGTCCTGCGTTACTTTCCATCCACCTCCTCCATTCATTTAGTCTTCTCTCCACCATTCCTCATGATTTCGTCTCTCTTTCTCATTAGCTGTGAACCCAGCCAGTAGCTTCTTTCATTTTCACACACAGATGGATGGAAGGATGGATGGAAGGAAATATATGTAGCAGTACTGGCTGACAGTAACAGAGTAATGACAGACTGTGCTCCAGTTGTATATTCCACAGTAGAATCACTACAGCTCAGTGTTGTAGTCGAGTCACCAACTGTCGAGTCCGAGACAAGTCTCCAGTCCCCAATGTTCGAGTCCAAGTCTGAGTCACAAAAGATGAGTCCGAGTCGAGTAGGCTAATGTTACCTGCTGCCAAGTGTAAATTAGCGTTAAGTAGCGTCACATGCAGCGATGTTACTAGGCTACTACTACTTAAAGCTGCCACAAACCGTCTGGTCTTTCATACTGATTGTGGTCAGAGCGGCTCAAAGAACGGACTTCTTCTCTCCTTTAGCCAATCATTGCAACTCAGTCTATGTGACCGTGTCCACATTGTTACAAAATCTTGGAGGTGCGTGGCTTGGCGATCAGACCCTCCGGAGACCCTCCGGAGACACTCCGCGCAGGCCCAGGCCCCGTTTGAGTCATATCGCCGTCCGCACCGCCCTGACCGTGCTGAACGCAAGAAGCATGAAACTAAACCCTACCCGAGCCTGTGCACGTTGTGTCCGAGCCCGGCACGGCCCGACACATTAACTGTAATTATGAGCCCAAGCCCGATATATAAACCAGACAATTTTTGAATACGTGGGCCGTTCGAACTGCGGAAATCTGTTTAGAATTATCTTAATGAATAATGCAACAAGGCCGAAGCATGTAAACTGCGTTGTTTGTTTATTCAGAATGGCAGTGGATCGCAGATGGATGAAGAAACGTAAAAAAATAAACTCCAGCCAAATAGTGTGGGTAACAGATCAAGGAGACACCCACGGCTGCTGGAGCTCGAAAGCACCTACAGGGAAATAATATTGTGAGGTGATCAATCAGGCCCGGCACCAGGATAACATGACTAAGGGGGCTGGTAAAAATTGTGGTGGAGCAATTTTTTTTCATACAGTAAAGTAGGCTAAAAATTAATTAATTAGTAATTAGTAGTAGAAATTAGTGCCTCGGCCATGCTAGCAGGTCTGTGAAGCTGTACTTAGGTATAGTGGTGCTTTGGGCTAATGCTAACGTCAGTGTCTTACCAAGCTTATTGCTCATGCTTGTTCTTATGTTTGAAGTGGCTTGTCCTAGACTAATATAATCACTAGCTTGATAGTGTTTTGCTTGATATAAGATGCGGCATAACAATGAAAGTCATTTTTGCCACACTTAGCATACATGCTTCCCAGCACTGTTCTAATGTGAGCTGCTACATATTTAACCTTGAGTCATGATTCACGACATGTGGAGTTTTTCAAGTGCTGGCCGCTCCCTGTGCAGCTACACTTCAGACTACATGAGAGTACAGCTTCTTTTTTTAAATTTAGAATCCACTACATTCATACATCTCAGTCTGGAAGTTGTTCTGACTGTCTCTGGGTCCTAAAGGACTACACCTGACAGCTGAGAGATGTTATCTTGTTTCTGATTTTAAATCATAACTACTTATTTTTTCACATCCAGGCGTCAATTTTGTGTTGATTCAGAATTAACCGTGCCCTGTGTGTCGCTCAATCTTGGCAAAGATCTAGTTTGTTTCTGTACTAGTACTAGTCTCAAAATGAATAACAGTAAAAAGCTAAACAAAGTTACAAGCAGCCAAGGCTTCTTAAGGTCACTGCTTTCTTTTTGCCACACATAGCTGTAACATTTGTATTAGTAAGCTCACGTGACCTGAATGATGAGTGCACCCAAGATGAATACCAGTCATGTCTAGGTGGAAGTAGTTTGTGGTCCAGGGGGATGTTATCCATTAGCCCTGACCCAGCGCTCACTGTCTGGCTGTGTACTCTGCCTTTTATCTCTCCTCTCACATCGGCCTATCCCCATAAGTGCTGGCAAAAAAAATTAACCAACAAACATTTTTTGTGTTGGGTATACTGGGTCTGCACTGATGTACTGCTTCCAGGAAATAGCTACAGCCTCGCCCCATGAATCCCCCATGACAAAAGATCTCACCTTATCCCTCCCAATAACTGCTGGTGATTGGAATGGGAAAATTAAACCCTTACACTGGGTTACAGACTCAGTAAGTACTGTGTGACAAAGTTCTGCTTGCTTTAAGCGAGTAGAAACTGACACGTTGTCCCCTCAGGGCTTACAATAGCTTTAAGTACCCAAATGCTGAACTAAGCCTGACCCGTACATACTTGCTTCCCTCGAAACTTCTTGTACATACCGAAATGCAGCCGTAGAATACCAAAGATACAGCCTTGGGGCTTTGGGGCTTGCTTCATTTGTTTATGTATCAGAGTTAGACAGTTGGCTCAGTGCTCATTAGCTTGTAGATGCTATTCCTAGCTACCTGTTGAGTTTGGTGAGACTCACAGCTGCAGTTTGGATGATACTTAGACTACTAGAAGTGTGCGTCAGTGTTAATGCAGTATATGTTTTGCCTGTTGATTTTAATGCTTTGGAGGGGAAATCCACCAATTGTATCTGCTCCTCATCTCTGCTAGAGACTCCAGGCTACATTAGCCACTACTAACACACCTGAATCTCAGACTGAGTTGAAGGAAGACAAATGTGTGAAACAATTTCCACTTCTGCATCGATTTGATCCTTTTTCTGTTACAGATGTGCAATGCTAAATCAGTACAGTATTCTTGTAATCATTTCCATTACTTATTTCTGCTACTGTCAGGATACAATATAAATAGATTTGTTCATTTACTAGAAACATTAATACACAAGTCAACACAAGCATCAGAGTAACAGTGCTATACAGCATACAGCACTCTCATATACAGTGAGGAAAATAAGTATTTGACCACCCTGCTATTTTGCAAGTTCTCCCACTTGGAAATCATGGAGGGGTCTGAAATTGTCATCGTAGGTGCATGTCCACTGTGAGAGACATAATCTAAAAACAAAAATCCAGAAATCACAATGTATGATTTTTTAACTATTTATTTGTATGATACAGCTGCAAATAAGTATTTGAACACCTGTCTATCAGCTAGAATTCTGACCCTCAAAGACCTGTTAGTCTGCCTTTAAAATGTCCACCTCCACTCCATTTATTATCCTAAATTAGATGCACCTGTTTGAGGTCGGTAGCTGCATAAAGACACCTGTCCACCCCATACAATCAGTAAGAATCCAACTGCTAACATGGCCAAGACCAAAGAGCTGTCCAAAGACACTAGAGACAAAATTGTACACCTCCACAAGGCTGGAAGGGGCTACGGGGAAATTGCCAAGCAGCTTGGTGAAAAAAGGTCCACTGTTGGAGCAATCATTAGAACATGGAAGAAGCTAAACATGACTGTCAATCTCCCTCGGACTGGGTCTCCATGCAAGATCTCACCTCGTGGGGTCTCAATGATCCTATGAAGGGTGAGAAATCAGCCCAGGACTACACGGGAGGAGCTGGTCAATGACCTGAAAAGAGCTGGGACCACCGTTTCCAAGGTTACTGTTGGTAATACACTAAGACGTCACGGTTTGAAATCATGCATGGCACGGAAGGTTCCCCTGCTTAAACCAGCACATGTCAAGGCCCGTCTTAAGTTTGCCAATGACCATTTGGATGATCCAGAGGAGTCATGGGAGAAAGTCATGTGGTCAGATGAGACCAAAATAGAACTTTTTGGTCATAATTCCACTAACCGTGTTTGGAGGAAGAAGAATGATGAGTACCATCCCAAGAACACAATCCTTACTGTGAAGCATGGGGGTGGTAGCATCATGCTTTGGGGGTGTTTTTCTGCACATGGGACAGGGCGACTGCACTGTATTAAGGAGAGGATGACCGGGGCCATGTATTGTGAGATTTTGGGGAACAACCTGCTTCCCTCAGTTAGAGCATTGAAGATGGGTCGAGGCTGGGTCTTCCAACATGACAATGACCCGAAGCACACAGCCAGGATAACCAAGGAGTGGCTCTGTAAGAAGCATATCAAGGTTCTGGCGTGGCCTAGCCAGTCTCCAGACCTAAACCCAATAGAGAATCTTTGGAGGGAGCTCAAACTCCGTGTTTCTCAGCGACAGCCCAGAAACCTGACTGATCTAGAGAAGATCTGTGTGGAGGAGTGGGCCAAACTCCCTCCTGCAGTGTGTGCACACCTGGTGAAAAACTACAGGAAACGTTTAACCTCTGTAATTGCAAACAAAGGCTACTGTACCACATATTAACATTGATTTTCTCAGGTGTTCAAATACTTATTTGCAGCTGTATCATACAAATAAATAGTTAAAAAATCATACATTGTGATTTCTGGATTTTTTTTTTTTAGATTATGTCTCTCACAGTGGACATGCACCTACGATGACAATTTCAGACCCCTCCATGATTTCCAAGTGGGAGAACCTGCAAAATAGCAGGGTGTTCAAATACTTATTTTCCTCACTGTATATACACACATATTTGAAAGACAAAAACATTATATTTAGAGGTCCTTACTCGGTTTGTACTATTTATGTATTTGTGATGTGACTTTGGTAGTGGGTTCTGCTAAGACTGCAGCTTCTATTTCACATCTTGTAAATGCTGGACTTTTTAATGTGATTTATTCATAAGCAGCATCTCAAATCAATAATTCTGAGTGTTTATATAATCAGTTTTATTATATGTCCATATGATCCTTATTTGTTTTTATTTGTAGCCTTTTTCTACAAATAAAAACATGCATCCGGTTACCATTTTGGTCCTGCAAAAACCAGCTCTCCCACAAATAGGAATCATTGGGGATCATCAATCCATGCTAGCATTGCTGTCTGTCACCATTGCCCTTGTTTCTGTCTTTCACCCTTTTTCTCTTGTATTCATCCATCCCCTCTTTCTTCTATCATACTTCTATGATTTGTTTGCCTCTTTTCCCTTTCCCCTCCCCACCACACTGCTCCATCTCCAATATTATGATCTGTCCCTCCCTCTCTCACACACCTCCTGTTTTATTAGGACATGCAATTAAGAGAATCACTTTCTCAGACCATTTATGCTTTCCTCCCAGTCCCTGAACCCTACCACCCCCATCCACCCTGTCGCCATCTCTCACACACACACACACACACACACATACATACATACATACATACATACACACACACACACACACACACACACACACACACACACACACACACACACACACACACACACACACACACATCATGTGGACGCACCACAGTTTTGTTCGCCACAGTTTTGTTGTCAAGATAACTTAGATTTCCTCATGGGGGAGACAGAAACTAGGCACTATAGCTTTAAGTGTATTCATGATAGTATTTGTTTCAAATGTTTGATGTTGGATGGTTTAAATGCTGTGCTGTTGACTTTCTAGTTTTACTGTCACATGTTGAAACTAGTGTTCATTTTGAAGGCTTTATTTAGATTAAGTTCTATTCACACGGTTATGGCAGTGCACCAGTTGTAACATGCTAGCCTGCTTAGCCTGGTTAGCCAGGTCAAGCTCAATGGAAAACCTTTTTTGTTTGCATCACCCAAATGTGTAGACTAGCGGAAGGAGACAAAAACCCAAACTGGACGGCAGTTCCCTTTCCCCCACAGCGTTCAGACAGCATCTTACTGCAGATTCAGACTGTACTAAAGTAATAATAACCACGGCTAAAGATTGTTTATCGCTGCGTTACATGACCATACTGGGTCATCGAAAATACCAATTTAATTAAAGTATAGGTCAAACTGCTTGAGCCCCTCTACAATGTGCCTTCGTCCGTTGTGCCTGCCCTATATTAATATAGTTTAATATAGTCAGCGCAAGCTGCAGATCAGGAATTATCAACAGGTCAAAGTCTTACGATGGAGCATTACCGGCATTTGTGTTATTTATATTCATTTATTTTTTCTGCAATATGCCAGTATTTAAGTCTTATAGTACTAATTATGGCCATCGAGCCACTATTGAAGAAGATTACATTATTTTATTAATTCCCCAAGGGGAAATTACATTTTACACTCTTTTGATATTACACATTACACGTAGGCCTGAAATAGCTATTGCACTTATATTTTTTTCCCCGATGTACTGAAAAAAACATACACCGAAACCGAGTTACATACTGAACCGTGAATTTTGTGTACTTTTACATACTATCCGTAAACTGAGAAGTGGTCAGTCAGTGTTTCATATGTCTCCAACACAACCTGTTTTCCTGTTCCGTAGTTCTACGAGTGGTCATACATTTCACAGGGCACCTGGTATCAAGGCATTGGGCAGCTACAAATATGAATACCATATGGAACTGAACAGTGATGCAGGACAAAACGCTGTCAAGATTTTCCTTTAGCATTTCAATAAATAAAGGTTTCTTTAGATTTCAGTTTCTGTGTGTTGCCCTATGTTTAGTATTGCTGTATTCATCATCCTATTCCTGTGAGACAAGTTGGCCTAAAGTGACCTCAGCCATCCTCTCCTTCCACCTTCTCCCCCTTCTCCAGTCAGCAATTAATTATCTGATCTAACCAAGCACACAAGCAAGCACTGACTCATTTTTCTCCTTCCCACTCTCTCTCTGCTGAACCTTCCCCATCAACTCCTTCATCCCCACGCCTGCCTGTCTGTAATTGTTGATTGTCCCTTCCAGTTTATGCCTGCGGAAAACTCACATAACACACACACACTCACTGAATTGTTATCTTTTTATAGCTCTGTCTTGAGCAGCTTTCTCCAAACTCCTCTGTGTTATTAAACAAGGGACTTAAAAGTATGTAGCAAAAAAGCATGAACAGTTCATTTAAACGCCATTTCCAACTCCAATCCTATTATTGATGTTCTCTAAAAAGATACAATACACGAATGTTAATGTTATGGTTAGTTGTGCGTTTGAAAGCTGTGGTTTTGGTCTGACAGTATTTATGTATAACACCACAAACCCAAAAGTACAAGGTGTATTCATATCTGCTAGACGGAAGTGGGTAAACATAACAACAACAACAACAACAACAAAAACAAATCCACTAAAACCAGACTAGGCAGCTAAGTTCAACCAGCACAAGCAAGGAGTGCACATAAATACAGGGGTCTGTATGTTCTGGTGTTTCTAAGAGAATGAGAGAGAGAGTACACAAACTGACTGATATATGTAACTTTCAATAAATAAATAGTCATTGGTTTTGAACACAGGAAAAATTATAGAGATCAACAATAGCTACTTCAAATATGTTTTTGTCCGTCAAATGTGTGTCTCAGGCTCTGCCACAAGGGTTTGTGAGCTCAGTGACAGTCAACCTTGTGTGTCAAGCTTGCTCAGATTTTCAGATTTGTCCCAGAGCAATGCATGAGCAGAGCTACACTGCCACACTAAAATGTGCATTGTCACAAAAATTGGATAAAACTTGACACGAGTTGCCCTGTTAGCGCACCTGGTTGAGCGTGCGCCCCATGTACTTACCGTAGAGTTTGATTCCAACCCGCGGCCCTTTGCTGCATGTCATCCCTCTCTCTCCCCCCTTTTCTGCCTTCAGCTGTCCTGTCAAATAAAGGCCAAACAAAGCCCAAAAAAAACTTAACATGAGTTTCCTGACATGAGAAATTGCAAACTCCTGTTAACAGAGTCAGCTGTATGTCTCATCTTGTGCACGTAGGTTTTAAAAATGTCAGTCAGTCAAACAAGCAGCAATGGATTTTTTTTTAAATTCTTGACTAACCATCGCAACTTTCTAGAAAACTTTTAAGTATTTAGGGCAAAATTAAAGTATTTAAGATTTGAACCTAAAGAGGCCTAAAAGTCTGTATATTTAGTGCATAGACAATATAGTATATATACAATATATGACTATTAGGCTTTATGGTCTTATAAATATAAAATAATGTCATCAGCATATAGATATACTATATACTATATGTGTTAATTTACAGCAGCATTGAAACCATAAATGTTATTTTGATAGATGGAGAGTAGAAATGGTTTCAAGACAAAATCAGGGAGGAGTGGGAATTAAGGACTTTCTTAGCTGGTTCCTTGTTTTGGTTGAAGCTGCATTATACACTATGTGGTGAAATATAGTACAATGCAGAAAAGACAATTACTTTTTGTTCCTTCAAAGGCCTCTTAAACATCCAGATTACAAACAGACATGACTGGAAAATATGTATTATAATTTCACCAAAATATGGCTCAATATACAACTTCCATATCACATTATTACGCTCTATGGATAGGCATGGGTTTGAGCATGAGCACAATAATCCATTTTTATCAACATGAATCCAGCTGCTCTTGTCTTTACAGCCACATGTTAAGGCTACAATTGTGATACTGAACAGATCAATGCTCAAGAGTCCTATAGAAATCACTGCCTTTACTCTGAAAGTTAGTCAACAGACTTTTGTATCTTTCTCTCATACTGCCCTCCCCTCTTCCTCCCACATCGATCCGCCTCTCCACCCCACCCCCTTGGGAAAGATGGCGGGGGAGTGTAGATTATAGTTTATCCCTGCTCTGCTCGACTCTGCATTGCCTCACTCTGACAGCAAAGCCCTTTCACCTACATTCACTGACAGTCTGCCTGCCTGCCTAGCCACACACACACTCACACACACACACACGCACACTCGCACGCACACACACACACACACACACACACACACACACACACACACACACACACACACACACACACACACACACACACACACACACACACACAGAGACAGCCTGCCTGCCTGATCTTGTCATGCAGACTGCAGCAGTGCTCTGCAGTCTGACATGGCTCCCTGCAGGAGGGAAGTATTTACCATCTGTCTACATTTACATACTCTCTCTCTTTCTTTTTATCCTTTACCCTTGTCTTCCTTTCTCTCCTTCAGCCCTCCCTCTCTCTAAAACAGAAATAGGAGGAGTAAAAGAAAGCAGAGGAGCAGAGAGAGTGACGGAGGAAATGCTGTAAGAGACCAAATGAAGTAATAAGAGAGGAGCTGTGTGCCACAGTTGACTGTCGCATAAGCAAAATGGTGATTATTTACCTTAATGTTACTGTATAATTACAATTATACACTCATGTATAAAGCCTAAATTTGCCTTGCCAAAAATGACTTCTAGGGGAACACTGTACTCTTAAAGTATATACAGTACAATTTTAACCAATTTCATTGCAATGAAATTGTCAAATGTAAAGCCTGAATATCTATACAGTAATATCTTCTATGTACAGTTTTAACTCAACACATTAAACAAGTTTTAATTTTTGGAAAGGAGCAGTAGGATTCATCATCTCTCTAAGTTTAATCAGAATCAGACGAGTGATGTTGCAACAATGGACTTTTCAAAGTTACAAAATGTGATTATAATTATAAAGGTTCAACTGTGCCAAACGACATTTGTAAGGAGAGCTAAATGTGTGTCACAAGTTTTGTTTCAGTAAAGGTTGCAACCAACTCAGTCTAACTTTAAAAAAGTTAGTTGTCTATAGTAAAATCTATAATAAATCTACAGTACAGGACATTTTAAGCATCAAACCATTCATTTCTTGAATACTGATACATAGTGAACCTGGTTCCCCAAGTCCACTTGAAAAGGTGGTCTTGAGTTCAGTTTATGCGTACTCCCCATAAAAACAAGCCCGTTTTTATAGAAGTCTATGGGGCAATGACAATGCTTCCCAGTTTATTACCTCAATAAACATTTGTTACATAAATATGAGTTTATGGTCTCAATCGCTAGTTTCAAGACATCTTGTCAAGCGCAATGCCAACCAAGCTAGCTATCTACCGCTAGCATTAGCTGGTAACTAACAATTTCCGGTGTACTGACATACATGCAGATGAATGGCGGCAGTACCCGGACATCCATGTTTACCCACTGGTAAATCTCCACTGGATGACTCGCTTCAGAAGTGCTAGCTTCACAGCAGAGTGTTCAGGTCCAGTCAAAACAATGAAACTTCGCTGGCTTATCAGCGCCAGTTGCATCTGTAAAATATATCCGCTGTGGATGAGAAGGGAGTTGACTGCTGGAAGTCAAAGATGTTTTGGCGCTGAAGATTTTCCTTTGGTGCTGGCTAAAACCTCTTTGGGGGGGCACCAAAAATTCCTCTGTGCAGGATAAACCCTGGATGTATGAAACTGCAAATCAGATTAATTTACTTAATAATTGAAGGTGCCAGAAAGCAGTTCCGGATCTGTCCTGCCCACTTTAACCCCTGGGTGTGATAAATCAAGACATTCTTACTCCCATCGCGTCAAAAAGCGACGCTTGGTCAGGTGCCTTTTGGGGTTTGTTATTGACGCAAAAAGTCTCCTTTGGCGTCATATTTAGATGCGCTTGGTCAGGACTCTTGGGTCGGGGCGTACATTTATCTGACATGCGGCACAAGAAGGCGGAAGTTAGGTTTAGGAAAAGATCGTGGTTGGGGTTACAAAAATTCACGTTTTAGTGATAAACAGGACAAGAACGTGACACAAATACCGGTCTAACTGGGGATAGTCCTGTTTTGTTTGACCCAACCAACGTCGTTACGCAAATTTTAGGTCTTTCATACTACTCGCTACCGTTGTCGCTCTTACACGTCATCTTACAGCGGCGAGGTCGATGCGACTGCTACACCCGGTGCGTTCCATACAGACGCTAAAGGGTGATTTTTTGCTGAGAGATACTAACCAAGCGTCAGTATTTCACGAGTTGGGAGTGAGAACGGGTTGGATAAAAACACTTAGGCCTTTAGCTAGCATGGAGGACACCAAGGTCATGTTCCCATCACTGTTTCCTAGACATTGAGAGTTTTGACAACCTCATAAGTTTACCTTCTATGACTATAATGAAATCATTTTTGGTGGGTTTTCTAAGGCTATTATTTTAAGATTGATTATCTTAACACCTGCATTAACTAATTGTACACTTGGGTGCAGTGGAACCAAGCAGCAAACACAACATTGGCATATCACATTTTAGGTTGATATAGCGAATGTGTTAGAAAACAGTTGCTTGTTTACACATGACACAAACACTGAGCATCATTAGCATTCATTTGGAGTCATATTTTTTGGTGGGTAGTCATCAATATTTTAGGAGGACTTGGTCAGCACTTGGTTAATTTGGACCTCATGACCAGTATCTCTAAAACACTGGCTAGTCATACAGTATTTGACATTCATTGGTCTGTCGCAGCCTTGAGCACTAGAATAAAAAAGAGCATCTCAGGTTTTTTTATTTTCATTAGGTCCAAATTTAAGGACACTCAGAGAGCACAGAGCTCCGCCAAGGCCATGTCCTACATCACAATCTTTAGGAAAGTGAAAAATGATTTGTGTATCCGGCCCCTGATTCAGATCCTCCTCAAAATGTAATCGGTTCTTCGTCCATGCTACAGCCTTCCCCCAAATTACATGAAAATCAGTGCCAGTTGTTTTTCCAGTAGTTTTTCCGTAATCCTTCTGACAAACAAACAAACCGAAAACATAACCTCCTTGGCAGATGTGACAAACCATCCTTAATTAATAACAACACCTTGTCCTTGTGTCTGTGTCATCTTGCTTTTCAATATTAATTTTTACTTGTGTCAACACAAAGTACTGTTTAGTTTTTGGAGGATATGAAGGCTTCACTGCAGTGCCTCTTGGTTTCTGCTAATTAGATTCTGTGCACGTACTTTGTGCTCTTCTAAGTTTTTTTAGAATGATAAAAGTCACTGTGTAATTTCTACCACAGTGAGCCTCTGGTGTGCTGTTGCGCAGATCAGAGTCTGCACAAGACTCTGAAGTTTCAAAGTCTTTCTCTGAGTATTATGTGTACATATAATCAGGGTGTGATTTGTGAAAAGCAGGGGGGGGGGGGGGGAGAGTGTTTTTTTAATCATACATGCAAGAATTAAATCCCCCTTTCAATACCATGGATATAGTGCCTCTCGGCCAGGCATGCCAAAACACTTATTTATGAACTTCAATATTCAATGGAAAATAATCTCGAAATGAAATAGCGCAACTGTGTGTCTACGTAAAACACAGTGCTTTCAAGCTGGGGAGCGTAGTTCACTTCATGCATAATGCTCAATTTTTTATCCGGCAATATTCAACTACCATGGCCACCAGGGCTTGAGTTTAACTTTTTTGCTTACCAGCCACAGTGGCTAGTGGTTTTCCAAAGCTACTAGCCACTCAGCGTCTTCACTAGCCGCTATTTTGTGGGAAATTACATTTTATTTGAATAAACTTGAAGCTAACTTGCTAACTTGAAGAACCAGGTTTACAACCCTTTTAAATGTAAATGAGCACTATAAACACCCAATCAATATTACATAAAATGTATAACCCTGCAGTCATCAAATATTCAGCTCTGATAATGTGTGTAAAGTTCTTTTTTGTATGAAAACATGCAATCGAATAAGACACAGAAAATAGATTATTTTTGGGTTTTAGAGGCTGCAACTTTATTGTTTTTCCTCATTCTCCCAATCTATACACTACACTACCTGCACAGTACCAAACAGCAGACAAAGGTAGAAACTAGCTGGTGAACATGGTGGAGCATTTAGCAGCTAAAAAGGTGGATATTTCTCTCAGGAGTTGTCAAAGACCAAAATGGAGCTAAAAAGAGAGTGAATATAGGACTTAACTTTGCATTTTTCCAGATAAATGCTAATGTTGCTCTGTGTCTAATGTATGTGCAAATAGGCAGTAAGGTGCTAATATGTCAGTGTTGTGATTACAACTTGTTGGGTTAAAATCTCCAAACTGCTTCCTATGGGTCAAAAGGCTCATACGCACAAGTTAACAGATCGGCATTCACGGCTTAGACAAATGCACCCTCTGCAAACATTTATTAAATATGGCCCTTAAAGGAGAATTCCGGTCGATTTTTACCTGAATCTTGATCGCTAAATGTCTCCGAGTACTGTCAATAGGAAAAACACTGACCAAAATCGGTGCTAGCAAACTGGAGTTGCTGCAGCTAAAGGCCAAAGCTCCCAGTTAGCTAAAATGCCAGTTGTTGGGGCATGTTCTAAAGAGTGCATGTTCTAAAGAGTACCATTTCCTGCAACAACTGAATTCCCACGGGACTTCAGCGTGAGACTAGAGCTAGCCTTCAGTAACGCTATTACTGTGCAAGCCACAGGCATCATTTGGACCGTTTCCATGTAGTTACATAGTCACTGATATGGTCATAACCACTACAGTGCTCAATTACCTATTTTTGAGAGGGAAATAAACTTCAAGTTTTTGTCACAAAGGCATGACCTCTGTGATCGACTCTTCTGGGCTTTCGGTGAAGCGACCGATGGAAAAAGAGGTTGGTGACAGTACAAACTTTGAATTTAAATGGTTTCTTCACAATGTCTGAGTTGAAAACGCATCTTGTTGTCACGTAAGGGCCCTGTTCATGTTTCACAGACATTTTAATTGCATTTTGTGTCTGTTAAGAGGCACAAAGGCACTCTTCAGAACATGCCCTCACAACTGGCATTTTAGCTAACTGGGAGCTCTGGCCATTAGCTGCAGCAACTCCAGTTTGCTAGCACCAATTTTAGTCGTTTTTTTTTCCTATCGACAGTACTCAGAGACATTTAGCAATCAAGATTCAGGAAGGAAATTGGCCAGAATTCTTCTTTTAGTCTGCAATATGCATGAACAGTTGCTCAGGTTTCATGTCCTGCATATAATAACCAAGTAGGATGGTACAATTTGGAATAAATATGACTTTTTCTGCCTCCTGTCTTCCAGCAGGGCAGCTGATTGTTAGCTCTGTCTTCATTAGGGTGCCTCAGGGTCTGGAAACGAAATTAGACCGTGGTGATTTGGTCATCTTTCACACACACACACACACACACACACACACACACACACACACACACACACACACACACACACACACACCACACAATTATTTAATCCTGCTAAAGCGTCCTGTCAGCAACTCAGAATATAGTGTGACCGCTTATATAGTAGCTTCCAACTCATATCTGTTATCACTCTCATTCCCTCTCTAACCTTCTGCGTTGCGATGCAAATATGCAGACCGGCCCTTCATCAATATATGAATAGGAGCGCATTGCACAAATTGAAGACTATAAATGGAAAAATCACATTACTAAGTAAAGCACCCACTTCTTCATGCATGCAAATTAATGTTAGTTGTAGAAGTAGAAGCATTAATAAAAAATACTAGCAGCAATAGTAGCAGTTTAGAGGTGGTTTATCAGCATTCAGCACTTAAGTAAAAGTACTACGTAATACCACACTGTAAATATACTCTGTTATAAGTAAAAATCCTGCATTGAAAATTTGACTTAAGTAAAAGTATGTATGTATCATCAGTAAAAATGTATGCAAAGTATTAAAAGTAAAAGTACTCAATGCAGAAAAATCCTCACATTTTAGAAACTGGAAACGATCCAAACTGTTCTGTCAGTCGATGTTGTTTATCCGTCTAATCATTTCAGCTGGACTTGTAGGCCTGTATATTCATTCACGTTCTGTAATAAAACATCTAAAAGAAAAAATGATCAGATAGGGGACCCTGGGACAAAGTCTTATCAGATCGGGGTCCGTGGTCTAATTCGTGTAAGTTTTAAGAACCACTGATGTATAGGACCTGAGCATGTGTGTGTATTTCAGGCCTGTGTATAGTGTGTCTAACAAAAGTGTAGAGTTTAAATTGTAATTTCCCCACTGGCGATCAATAAAAAGTATAAATTATTATTATTATTATTATTATTATTATTATTATTATTATTATTAATAAACAAAGGCATAACTTCTGAGTAAAACATAACACTCAATCTAGATTGTTGTAGCTCTTAAGGTGTGCTGAAGTGACAGTAACTAAGTGGAGGAGTGAATAATATATTTCTCATATTACAGGGAAGATGTATTGAAGAAAAAAACATTAATAATGTTGAGTGATTATAAATATATATATATATATATATATATATATATATATATATATATATATATATATTTCTGAGTCAACTCTAAAAAATATTTGATTGGGGTACAGTCCTACAGAAATGTATTGGAGCAATTTCCAAGGAAATTGATGGTGCACTTCAATTAAACTAAAATAGAGTTTTTTTGCTGGGTCAAGTCCCCGTGTGGACCAAAGTATGGTGGTGGACTGGTAGACTGCTCGGGGCACCTTTCCATGGGCACCTCCCTCACTCTGACATCTCTCCATGTATGCATGTATAGGTACTGAGCGTGTGTGTATATCAGACCTGTGTGTAATAACAACAGAGTAAAAACATCATAATTTCCCCTTGTGGGATTAATGAAGTATACATTATTGGCTGACAGTTGTATCCTGATTTCTTCCTCTCTCTCTTTCCATCTGTAAGAAATAATCTGGTAATCCCAGTCGATTCCCATGGCCTCTTCGCCCCTTTCCGGTCTTCAGCTGTCCTATAAATTAAAGGAATGAAAGCACCGAAAAATAATCCTAAAAAAAGAAAAGATCTCCATGCACTATACTTTCAATGTCAAACACAAGATAAAAAGATGTTATATTCATATACGCTTCAATGCTTTCATGGTTTTGAAATGACCCTGGAGCAGAAACATCTGAACTGTACACATACTGTATACATGTTTTTCATCCTTTTGATTCTCCTAGAATAGCAGCCTCATTCACAGCAAAGGTTGCTACAGTGTTGCCAAGGAAACTCAGGATATGGTGTTCAACTGTATCCAGGTGGCTGAGCCAATAACACACACACACACACACACACACACACACACACAGAAACATAACAATACCCTCCTTCTCGAACACTGTGAATATGCTCTGGGGATAGAGCAAAATCAACTTTTGACTTTCAAATTCACAGGTCAATTCAATTTGTTCTGCTAGTATCATAAGAAGTAACTATTAAGAGACACATTTAATAGTTAATAAAAAGTAACTATTAACAGACACGCCGTGTATATCCATTTTCAATTTTAAGTGTTGTCAAAGTATACTTTTCAGGCTTTCAGAATGAAATAAAATGTGTTTTTCCCTCATTCAGATTGGTTTCTCAGAAGCAAAACAAAAGCAGGGATTTACAGCCGAAATAAAAACCAAATGTGGTGACCAAAACAGCTGATGGGCTATTCATCTCATCATGTTTTGACTAAACCATGATGTGAATAAAATTGTATTGTGTATTGAAGTGAGAGTCATGCAAAAAAAAACAACCTAACACGCTCTGTGGTAGTGCTTGACTAAAACAGCATGGGTGCCATTTATTGTTCACCCCCAATGTTAGAGGGTTTACAGGGGCTGTTTCTTCTTAGCACAATTTTGGCACTGCATATTTATTCTATATAAATCATTGTCCAGGAAAGGACACAAAAATGGTTTGACATTAAACTTGAAATGAAAAGTATGCTTACAGGCAAAATATTAAAGTCACAGGTGGAGACCAAGAAATGACAGATCATATTATCAAATGACATGAGTTACAGTGTCAGTGTGTCGCAGGTTATTATTCCAGAAGGAAACAGCTAATTAATTATGATCCCAGCACCTGAAATATCTGACCAACTCTCCTGCTCCCAACAGCCATCTATCACTTGATGAATAAGTTAGTAATTAATCTTGTATATTGTCAATGATAGGGTTTCAACTACAGTATACCTGTATTTCTGAGTTGAGGCTAATTGTAGCTGGGGGAGTGTTTATTCTTAGTAGATTAGCAGTATTTCTTCTTACCAGATTATTGGCACTGCATATTTATTCCATATAAATCAGTGTCCAGGAAAGGACACACAAATTATTTGACAAAAAACTTGAAACGAAAATGATGCCTACATGCAACATATTTAAGTCACAGGTGGACACCAAGAGATGCCAGGTAATATTTTCAAATTACATGAGTAAATGTGTGTCGCAGGTTATTATTCCAGAAGGAAACAGCAAATTAATTATGATCCCGCCACCGGAAATATCTGACCAACTCTCTTGCTCCAAACAGCCATCTATCACTATATACATCCTGTATATTATCAATGATAGGGTTTCAGCGATACCTTTATTTCTGAGTTGAAGCTAATGATAGCTGATAGTCTCTTTTAATGTTTTCATTAAAAAGCCATTACATTAGCCACAAATAGCACATTGATGTCTGATTGTTTTTTGCGTTGGAAGGGTAGTTGTGCAACTGTTATAATAGAGTATAGTACGATACATAGTGTGTACGGAAGCAGCACTGAACAGGACCGCAAGGCCCTACAAAGAGTGGTTCGTCTGGCTGAACATACAATAGACTAGACTGCCTAAAGGATATTTACACCAGACGCTGCAAGAAAAAGGCTAGGATACATAAATGCACACACACGTATTAATATTATGTTCATGAAATTAAAATTACACTCAACTACTACTAGAACACATTACACACAGGCCTGAAATACTATTATCCTATACATGCACAAATGGAGAGATGTCAGAGTGAGGGGGCTGCGACTGCTAGGCAAGCGGTTGGGGGGGTTTGGTGCCTTGCTCAAGAGCACCTTGGCACTGCCCGGAGGTGAGCTGGCATCTCTCCAGCTACCAGACTACACTCTGTATTTTGGTCCGTACAGGGACTTGAACCGCGACCCTCTGGTTCCCAACCCAAGTCCCCATTGCCACCCCAAAATTAAATGGGTTTTGTACCGCAGTGCTAACCTTAGTGTTGTTCTGTGATAAATTGATGTTTTGTCACAACATCAATATAAAAAGGCCCACAAGTATAGATCTGAAACAGACGTAAATACCTAATTTTGAAACTTAAATGTTGGCAGGTATGCTCAACAGTATCTTCTGACATGATGAAGAAATTCCATGTGCTGTATAGTAATCGTGTAATTGCCACTCGTGGCATGTAATATGTAAAATTTCATATTCATTTCAAAAAGTACAACACGTGTTATTAAGGTCTATGTCTTGCAAATCAGAGAGCCTATGGGAAAGTTGATAAAATAACCCTCCTGTAAAAAAATATTTTGACTAAAAAAAAGAAGAAAATTCATAAAATAACATGCGACCCCATCAAAATCATATTTCTTTATCTTATGGCAGGCTCCTCTAGACTAGTGGTTCCCAACCAGGGATATTTGTACCCCAGGGGGTACTTCTGCAGTTGCCAGGGGTTACATGGAAAGCTTATAGAGTAGCTTAACTAATTTGACACAAATTGAAATTATGATTTGATTAAAATAATATATCCACATATTAACATTAAAGGAGAACTCCGGGCAATTTTTACATTAATTTTGATCGCTATACTTTTTTGAGTACTGTCTATAGCAAAAAACAGGAGCCGAATTGGTGCTAGCAACATCGAGCTACTGCAGCTAATGCCCCGAGCTCCCAGTTAGCTAAAACAGCAGTTTTGGGGGCATATCATAAAGAGTGCCTTTGTGCCTCTTAACAGACTCAAAATGCAATTAAAATGTCTGTGCAACATGAACAGGGCCCTTACATGACAACAAGATGCGTTTAGCAACTTAGCCATTGTTTAAATTCACCTACCCTGTTAGCTGCTAGCTGCCGTCTGGGATTAGTGAGTGTGTCCAGCCAGGCTTTGGTAATAATCATCAAGCAGCAGTTCCGTGTGTATTTCTAACATAAATATCCATTTTGTGTGCATTCCATCTGGCGTTGGTGAGTAGGAGTCTTGTCCGTGTCGATCGTTGTGGTTTCCTTAGCCGGGCTAGCAGGTCCGGCCGGCGTCCCTTCTTCTGCCTCCTCCCCGCCCTCCTGGCTTCACGCAGCCGACAACAATCCAACGAGCGCCCGCTGGTCTGGTGGATGTCTTCCAGAAGACCGTTCAAGCCTTCGCCGCGAAAATTGGTATTTTATTTCACCCTCAAAAATAGGTAATTGAGCAATGTAGTTGTTATGACCATATTAGTGACTATGTAACTACATGGAAACGGACCAAATTATGTCTGTGCCCTGTACAGTAAAATAGTGATTTTTAAAATAGTGTTCACAATTCGGAAAGGCACAAACGCGAACCATATATTTTCCACAGTATATCAACACTTGTTTTTTGAACTCCAAGCTTCTTCCCTTGTGAACAACTCCGATCTTCACTCTTCACACACTACGCTCCTCCAACATGCACACTGCTATTTACCTTTCTCCTGCTACAACTGAATTCCCACGGGACTTAGCAAGACTACAGCTAGTCGTCTAAAACACTATTTTACTGTACAGGGCACAAACATAATTTGGTCCATTTCCATGTAGTTACATAGTCACTAATATGGTCATAACCACTACAGTGCTCAATTACCTATTTTTGAGGGTGAAATAAAATACCAATTTTCGCGGCGAAGGCTTGAACGGTCTTCTGGAAGACATCCACCAGACCAGCGGGCGCTCGTTGGATTGTTGTCGGCTGCGTGAAGCCAGGAGGGCGGAGAGGAGGCAGAAGCAGGGACGCCGGCCGGACCTGCTAGCCCGGCTAAGGAAACCACAACGATCGACACGGACAAGATTCCTACTCACCAACGCCAGATGGATTGCACACAAAATGGATATTTATGTTACAAATACACATGGAACTGCTGCTTGATGATTATTACCGAAGCCTGGCTGGACACACTCACTCACCCCAGACGGCAGCTAGCAGCTAACAGGGTAGGTGAATTTAAACAATGTCTGAGTTCAAAACGCTTCTTGTTGTCATGTAAGGGCCCTGTTCATGTTGCAGAGACATTTTAATTGCATTTTGAGTCTGTTAAGAGGCACAAAGGCACTCTTTATGATATGCCCCCATAACTGCTGTTTTAGCTAACTGGGAGCTCGGGGCATTAGCTGCGGCAGCTCGATGTTGCTAGCACCAATTTGGCTCGTGTTTTTTGCTATAGACAGTACTCAAAAAAGTATAGCGATCAAGATTAACGTAAAAATTGCCCGGAGTTCTCCTTTAAGTTGACTGTAACAGTTTAACACTACATGTTGCAGTTATGGAAGAGTGTGAAAACTAGTTGGCAAGCGAGCGAGTAGAGATAAAATGCTTAAAGTAAGACTAAACAGTTAAAATAATGGAGAAAAGTTTAAAATAGTAAGTGTTGGATTAATGGTTAAAAAAGTTAGTTTAAGTATTGTAGAAATAGTTTAAATAGTTCCCTAAAAGTAACATTAATGGATGGTTGAAACATTCATCTTCACTGTAAGTATTCAATTCAATTCAATTGTATTTATAGTATCAAATCATAACAACAGTTATCTCAAGACACTTTACAGATAGAGTAGGTCTAGACCACACTCTATAATTTACAAAGACCCAACAATTCCAGTAATTCCCCCAAGAGCAAGCATTTAGTGCAACAGTGGTGAGGAAAAACTCCCTTTTAGGCAGAAACCTCTGGTGGTGAGGAAAACTTTCTTTTAGGGAGAAACTTTGGACAGACCCAGGCAGCCTAGAGTTGTAGTTGTACGATTGATAACCAGACCTGAATATTGACAGTTCAATTGTATGAACAATATCGACTTTTATATGATAAATAGTTTTGGAATATACATTGGGAATCGATGAAGAGGTACGTGAGTTCGTCTGACAGGACTGTGGGGGTACCTCAGACCAAAAAGGTTGGGAACCACTGCTCTAGACTTATGACAACCCCCTTCAGAATCTGAATATAACAGGAAATGTCCATCACCTTCCGCTTTGTTTGTGTTGGCATTCTAAACTCTGGTGGATTTATGAGGACTATGGTTAACTGCTCCTCAGATCTCTGCAGGGTAAATCCAGACAGATAGCTAGACTATCTTTCCAATCTGAGTTTTCTGTTGCACGACTAAAACAACCTTTGAACGTACACGTTCCACCCCGGAATGTTGTATGGACTAGCCAGACCCTCCACAGAAAGTCTGGCAATGCGAGACTAGTGCCTCCAAGGCTAGTCTATGGTTATAACAGTGGTCTGTCTGTGAACATGTAATTAAGTGTAAAAAAAGGAGCAGATTTGATTGCATACAGAGGAATCCTTAACTGTCCATTTTGGGCTTAAGGCATCATAGGCAATCCCATTCAAGTGCCAAATTAAAACCCAATGCTGTCTTTATTATTCGCCTTCATAGACAGATCTAAAACGGCGACCTAATCTCCCCAGTGCTTGGTAAATGATGAGCTGTTATGTAAAATAATCTAGAGCTCTCTTGATATCTTGGGGTTTGTGTTGAAACCAGAGTAGCTTTGCCAGTATAATCTCACCCCCTCATATTACTGTTAGGATGCTGCAGAGGGGTGAGGGGCTTATGCGCGAGACACAAGAGAAAGAAGGAGAGACATGAAAGAGGGCAGGGTGGATGGAATGGAGGAAAATATTAATTTGGTCAAAGCTAAAATCATGCACACAGGGAATGTGGGGCATCTTTGTCATCTTTATCTTTATTTAACCTCCACACACATGCGTGCACACACCCACACACATGATACACACACGCACACACACACACACACACACACACAGTACTGAAAAGCTGTCAGTGCAATGCATACACAAAGGGATTCTCTTGTCAAAGAAGGGGGGGGGGGGGGGGGGGGGTTGTTAAAACACCCCTAGAGATTTTTCTTATGGCGTTTTTCCATTACATGGTACCTGCTCGACTCGCCTCGACTCTACTCGCCTCGACTCGACACACTGTGCGTCCGTTTTCCATTGCAGATTTTAGTACCGCCTCAGCGTGGCTGGTCGTCTTATATGCTGGCTCGACGCACACACCAGCGCACAAGTATAAACATCAGGCCACTTGAGCTTGTTTTACAGTTTTGTGGAGGCTCCACGCAGAGCTTTCTCCGTAGCCTAAGTAAGTGGCCTGATGTTTATACTTGTGTGCGTCGAGCCGGTCATGTGTGTGTACTAGGCTACGGCGAAAGCTCTGCCTGGAGCCTCCGCAGGACTGTAAAACAAGCGGCGCCGCAGTAAACTGCCGTGACCTAACGCGACACACACACACAGAACGTCGAAGTGTGTTGTTGTTGTTGCCACAGCCAGATGACACATTTAGTTTCAAATGAAGCTGGAGGCAGAAAAAAAATAACACAGCTGGCTAAACTATTTAAAAATAGTGGGTTTGTTCAGGACACCCCCGTCTGTCGCTTTCACGTCACCTTTTCGGCTCGCCTCAGCTCGCTTGGAACCTCGACTGAGGTGGTACTAAAAAAAAGTACCTGTTAGCAGGTACCAGGTACTTTTTTTTGTAATGGAAAACCAAAAAAAGCGAGTAGAGTCGAGGCGAGTCGAGCAGGTACCATGTAATGGAAAAGCGCCATTTATCTGCCCCGAAAGATTTCATATAGTGTGTGTGTGTGTGTGTGTGTGTGTGTGTGTGTGTGTGTGTGTGTGTGTGTGTGTGTGTGTGTGTGTGTGTGTTGCACGTGTGTATTCATGAAGAGGCAGCAGAAAGTGCCATGGGAAAAACCTTGTCGCTTTCAGTTTGATGCTGATATTTCACATCCCTCTGTCTATGTGTGTATATGAGGATGTATTTGAATGTATTTGTGGTTACCGGAGAGTGGGTGCGTCTATGTGTGTGTATATATGTGTGTGTGTGTGTGTGTGTGTGTGTGTGTGTGTGTGTGTGTGTGTGTGTGTGTGTGTGTGTGAATACTTTGATCTCCAGAGCTCCCTAGAGTTAAGCTCTTCTCTGCCTGACTTCTGAAAGCAGGCAGTCAGTCATGGCAGCCTCTTTACTTAGAGTTGCGAGAGAGAGAGTGGAACATGTGGTGTAATAACGATACAGTACAGAGAGAAGGGGATGGGGAAGAATTTGGTATGTCCTGCCAAATTAAATCTGTCACTTATAATGACAGTGGAAGTGAAGATAAAACTGATTCAGTGTCTTTGGACCTCACCTGAGACAGCTCTCACTGCCGCTGGTCTACATTCACCGCTGCTGCTGCTGGTACCAGCATTTCCCTAATGAAGTAATGTATGACAATTACATGCAAATCAAATGAGCGTATTTGGCAAATTTTGCATTGAAGTGATGTATATGGTCATAAGGATCTATGCAATGCTGACTAGTCTCTTAATCTACCGTAACATTATGCAGGTTATACATGATAATGTGTGGCTAGTTGTTACAAAATGTTCTTATTTAAAAAGTTCTTACTTACATTTAGACTCTTCTTGAAGAAGTTTTTCTTTTTATAGGGCCCAAATCAATGACATTTCATGTTAAATGCCATTGTAACAATCATCCCCGATATAACAACTCATATGAGCAAAAAAAAAAATTTTAATTTCAGGAATACCTTGCTAGCCAATGAGTATTGGCTAGCAAGGTATTCCTGAAATTAAAATTGAATTAATTGACTAATGTCAGGCTCGTCCAACGAACATATTAGCTAATTCTGTTGAGAACTTACAGCACAATACACAATCATGTTCATACGCAGATAAGTTAAGTACACTTGTACACAGTAGTAGATTTGATTTAACTTGGTTACTTTGCAGGCAAATATTTTAAATATAAAACAGACTGTAACATGCCAGGCAGGGTGGCAAAGTACCTGTTGTCTGTATGTTTTTGATTTTCCTACTGCTTCTCTTTCTCTTCCCCTCCTCTTTTTTCTCTCCAGGTGCTAACAAGTTGATTGGTTTCCACCTGTGCAGTCCTGATCAAATCATTGATTGTCATGTTGTTGTCTCCATTTTCAGCAAACTCGACAAAAGGTTTGACAACCAGACTTTTTATGGTTCCTAAATTTTGCCTGCAGTGTAGGCCTCTGGCACAAGCTCATAGGCAGTCTTGTATAAAGTACTCGAAAGCAATACTTGAGTAAAAGTACAAGTATCTTACCAGAAAATTAGTTTGGTAGAAGTTAAAGTCTCCTTTTAGAATATTACTTGAGTAAAAGTCTTTAAGTATCTGATATTAACAGTACTTAAGTATCCATAGCAATTTTCTGATATTAAATGTACTTAAGTATTATAAGTAAAAGTAAAAGTTAAAAAAACTTTAATTATGAACTTTATGGCCAAAGTTGTGTAACGTTATCTTCATCACCACTGTCGTCGGGGTGGTCATTGTCTGTTACCATGGCGGCAGAGCCTGTAAGAGGTGCTTCCATGACACTATCAGTCATTATGCTTCCTCCTCTTCTTCTTTAGTTTTTGCCTATGTTTTTTTTTTTTTTTCGCCGCTTGGCCACAAACAGGCATCACGTCACCAACTGGAATAGAGTGTGCATTATCTTGGCAATTTAGGAGCAATGATTCACCAAACTTTCAAAAAACAAACTTTCTTCTGATTTTATTTTGTAGTAACGAGTAACTAAGATGCTTAGGGGAAATGTAGTGGAGTAAAAGTATACATTTTATTTAGGAAATGTAGTGGAGTAAAAGTAAAAGTTTCCGGAAAAATAAATAACGAAGTAAAGTACAGATACGTAAAAATTCTACTTAAGTACAGTAGTGAAGTATTTGTACTTTGTTACATCATAGGCACGAGAAATTGATTCTATAAGCGCTTCACATAGCAACTTTCTTCTAAGGAAAGAGACAACACAACCTCTTGTGGTTTACCTACTAGCCTGCATTGAAGTAGGATAGGCCACATGTCTGTAGGCCAGTTTAGGGCAGTAGCAATCCTTTCAAATCCGTTGAAGTAGGAGTCAACCTCGGTTTTCCAAAATGTTGGCACTAGGGCAATGTTTTTGCTGCAAAACCTTGTTTGTAAAAGTTTGTTTGTGAAGGTGCAGATTACCCAGATGTATGTGGTAATGTCTGCCCAGGAGATTCTCGTGGCCTGTAGGTCGAGCTGCCGTAACTTGACTTCCTTTTCTGCCTCTATCTCTAGCCTGCATACCTGTAGTCAGAGGTCATGATCTGCTTTATTATTTATTTAGGAGAATGTGCCTGTGCCTCTATCTGAAGGCGGACTAGGTGAACCTTCAGCCTGGCATCCACACTGGATCCATGGAACTCTGGGGAGAAAGGCTCATAAGCAGGCAAAGTTACCGGAGGAACTCATGTTCACCAAGGGGCAGCACCGGCTACACCTCCAGGGTTTAGCCGGTGCTAGTTTCTGACACAAAAATTCCCCTTTAGCGTATAGCCCTTTGGCGGAATATTTAGACGCACTTCGTTGGGACTCTTGTTGTAACTTTTTGACGCTCTGGGTCGGAACGTACGTTTAACTGACATGTGACACAAGAACGAGACAGTTTTAGCAAAAGATCATGGGTGGAGTTACGAAATGTATGTTTCAGCGACAAGAACGGGACACAAACCCTAGTCTCCTGGATGAAAGTCCTGTGTTGTTTGACCCATCCACTTGATCCATTCACCAGCCAAACCTGCCTGCTTTTGCAGATTTCCGGCCTTTTCAAACTACCGTTGTCGCTCTTAATACTACGTCATCTTACATTGCCGCGGTTGAGCTACTGCTCTGTCCGGTGCATCCCATACAGACGCTAAAGAGGGATTTTTGCATCGGTATCTGACGCCACTGACTAAGAGTCAGTATTTGATGAGTTGGGAATGAGAACGGGTTGCCAGATAAAGGATCATCAAGAAAAATCTCAGGGTGTTTAACAGGGACAACTCTGGCACCTGCTTACATTAGTGATCTACTGCATCCTGATGTTGTCAGCAGGTCTTCGAGGTCCTCAGATCAGGGCTTACTGGCTGTTCCCCAGCTCAACAACTAAAGCGTGATTTATGCTTCTGTGTTAAAGCTACGCGTGGCTACGTACGTAGGTACATGAAGACACAGACCCTACGCTGGACCCTATGTCATAGCTTGACCTGCACCTCTCGAAAAATGTAACTACACGTCGCAGCGACACACGTCGCTCGGCCATGGCTTGGTAGCGTTGCATTTCCACCGACTCATTTCCGGGTTCTCCTTCTCCGTAAACAACATGAAATCAAGGAGAGGGTTAACTTTTCCTGTTACAGATTTCCCACCGTGGTCAGAAAGCACAGGGAAGACACTTTGTTGTTTTGCGTCTATGCCTCCAGAGTCAGCACCCGCTCCGAAGCTAATCCCCGTCACTCTATCACTCGCTCTACAACACACTCCCCACGCACACACACATGCCGACCCTGATATTGTCTTAAAGAGATCAACGCATACACCAAATAAAAAATAAAAAAACGCTTTAAGGTGACAGAGCCTTCGAAACAGTGGCACCTACACCGTGAAACGCTTTGTCTCATGATTTGAGAGCGACGTCTGTTGATATTTTTTTTAAAGCAGCTAAAGACACATTTTATTAGTCAGGAGTTTGATTAGCCACATCATTGACTGTATTACTATGTACTTTTATGTTTCTTGCCTTTGTGATATATTGTGATATATATTTGTTGGGTATCGATAGGTTTAAATGTATTCATTTATTTGACCTGAGAAGCATTTTGTGACAAGTGCTATATAAATAAACTTTACTTATTCAACAATGACCATTGACTCAATTAGTTTTTCCAATACCATATTTTGGATTTGGTAATCCCATACTTTTGTACAGTTATGTTAGGTGTTAAAGTGTTAAATGTTAAAGTGTGATCCAATACACAATAAATCCTCCTTACGGTATGAATCAACTTTATCAAAACTAGGATTGTCAATAAAGTCCTGTAAATCAAAACCCATTCTTACATCCAATGCTTATTACAATGACTAATCAATCAATGATTGATTTATAGCTTAGGAAAAGAATCCTGGATGAGCCCATAATTGTGTAATTTCCCCTTTATGTGAACCTTTCATTACGTTTGCTAGAAAAGCTGCAAATAGGAAAACACTTTAATTTTCACTTCTGCTGTGACTCGGTCAAATCATTGATTGTGATATTATTGTCTCTGTTTCCAAAAGGGGGATGTAACAACAATAAGTTTATGAAATAGTAGCAATTGCTATATATACAACGAACTACCCAACAGCGTATAAAGTCAGTGTATAAGATACTTACACTGCCTGGACTAGCTTTAGAATATAAATTCAGTTTTTTAAGCTATCAAGTAAAACCAAATATTTTGATTACAACCAAAGTTAAAGTTTGGGGGAAAAAATATTCTTAGTTATCTATTAATAGTTTAACAAACAATCAACTCAATCTGCTTCATCAGTACTGTTTGGATCTGTCAGCACCCTGGCAACACAACAGGCCATTTCCAGAGCAGACATTTTGACTTGTCATAGTAGGAAGAGCACAGGTTTTACTAATAATATTTCAATCAGGAGAGACTTCGTTGCAGATATGCAAACATTTATTAGTAAGTTATTGCAAAGTAAGTACATACATAAACTTTGGATCTTAGACTCCATCGTAAAAGGGGTATCTATACATTTCTAAGGTTTAGGAAAACCAAACATATCCCCCAATGGAATCTAGACACTGGTGGTGGTGACAAAAAACCCGTAGACCGGATGAAAAACCAAAAACGGAGCCGTCAGCCGGGAGAAGACCAAGAACACCGTGGTTGAAAATGCCTGGAGGTAGAAGGGGAGGAGGCGGGTCGCACTCTCGTCTGAAAATACAACTGACAGAAGCAGGAGAGAGAAGAGATTTAAAACATGGTAGTCATGCTGTCATTGGCTTGAACATACGTGCACGATTCTGATTGGTTTACAGAAACTTAACACCCACCAACCAGCTGATCAGTTAAAGAGAAGAGAGATAACGTAATTGAAGTCTCCTTGACAGAATTTACGCTGAGCTACATTAGCCATGTCCTGACAGTGAGCCAGCATGAACAATACCTGGACCCTGAAACTGAAACATCTGAATGGAATATAGCCATCATTCCTTTTATTTACACCTGTGCTTTTCCTACTGTGACATATCTTTTAGAAAAGGCCAACTAGACGGCCAATTACTTCATGTCCTATGGTCCTGTGATAAGTTCCAGGAATTTTGGACTGGGATACATGATAACCTATGTCGGATTGTAGGGACCCATTTTCCATTCAGCCCAAGATTATTTGTTCTGGGAGATGGGTCAGTCCTAAGCGGGATGGATAAGCACATAAGAGGCTGTGTCCAGACTAGTTTAATGATAGCCTGACAGATTATTTTAAGAGGATGGAAGAATGAAGGGGTGCTGTCAATCCAGGAGTCGGCTTGTGAGATGGCTAGGGTGGCAGCATTTGAAAATATGTCATACAAGCAGTTTGCCAGGTTGTATCTCTATACTAGAAAATTGGGAAAGTACCTGAGCTTTCTGGAGGGCTCCTAAGAAGCTTTGTGCTGGGGAGAGATGTGCATAATGGGCTTATGGTGTGGTCATTTATACGTACGTTTATTTGGTTTATTGTATTCTTTGTTATTATTTTGTCTGTATAGTCTTGAATATTGTAGTTACTGTGTCATCTTTTCTTAATTTTTGTTTGAGAGGGTGGTGATGACAAAAGAGGGGTTTTGTCCTTAGGTTTTGATTCAAATATTGCTAAATGCTGAGCTCATGGGAGCATGATGTCAAGGACAATAGTCAGTCAGCTAAACAGAAAAAAGACTGAACATGCATGCTCTTTTCCAGGTATGCGTTGGCATTCTGAATCTCACATTTCAGGAATGATTTTCACTGAGGGTGTGTCCACACCAAGCATGTTGGAGCAGATTATATGACTGGTGACTGTGTTTCATAAGTTTGGCTTGCTTGGCCAAGCGGGAACAGTGCCAGCTGAACTTGGGTGGCAGCAAGTACTAAAAGACTGAAAATGATGGTCTCTATTCACTTCCAAGACAAGTGCAGTGTGGGTTTTTGAAAGTGTTAGGAGTGTGAGTGAAATTGTATTGACATACAAGGGTTTAGGGGTACACAGAGACAGATGTTGACATCTGATAGTCAGGGGGTTTGTCATGCTTGGAATGCCTGGCATTGAACTAAAGGCAGACCACAGTCTGGACTGATGATAATTATCTGCTATTTCTTCGTATCTTCTTACCTCTTAAGAATACAAGTGAGGAAATATGACGGTAAGACTGCAGACGAGTCCCTCATTCCAAGTTGCAATGGCTGGAGTCAGATGTGTTTAACTGATACAACCTGGCAGGACAAAACACTCTAATTAAAACATACTTGTTAGTCCCTGTAATTTATGTTTACCAGGGTGTTTGGTTTACATCTAATTGGAAAGTGTGAATCTTACTGAATTAATTTAGAATTTTCCACCCAAACAAAGAAAACAAACAGTAGGCGTGGCTCAGACTGTCCCTGTTAGCTAGGACTGGGACACTGCCTTGTTGAGGTGGGCCCAAAGAACAGTTCAACTCTGATGATGGCCTTTGGTTTAAGTGTACTGTATAAATGAGCCCGTACTCTCTTCCCAGTTTTTACCAATCAAAAGCTGCATTCACATTGTCTGCTGGAACTAGGCCAGCAAGTTGAAAAGAGACAATTCTATGTGCAGCAGCCCACAAGAACCACATATCATAACGCCGCTGACGTTTGTTTCCCACAAATGAGCCACTTCTTTTTAAAGCGTGGGTTCTCTTAAAATTCCATCCAATCCAGATTCAGTACAAGGTGCTCGGCTAAGGAGAACCATCTATGACAAAGAATGTGAGGCTTGGATAACAAGGCAAACATTTTTTTTCCTTGAGAGGGTTTTATGGCGGTGTGTGTTCTGTCAAACATTCCATCAAAAGTACCGACCTGTTGGCATCCTCTGTCTGTTTTTGCTTTTGTCATCAAAATATCTTTAATATGTTTGTGGGACTATATGGCAGATATTGCATAACAAACTCATAGGTCAGTGATTATCCACCACACCTACCCTTTCTCCCTAAAATAAATTTAAGCCCACTATATGAAAACTTTTGTTCTTGTAATCAAATATCTAACATTTTAGGACTCAAGCGTACCTTAATGAGATAAACTACTTCAGTACACATTGAGAACAAATATAACAAACAAAACACTACAGAACATTGCAGATATACATTTAATATCCACGGATTCACATAGACACTAGCACTGATTATCCGTTTGGGCTGTGCAATTAATCGAAATTTTAATCACGATTACGATTTCGGCTCCTAATGATCACAAAAACAGAATAATCGAGAAAACAATTATTTTGCACATTACGTAAACTTATTTTGTCATGTGTTCTGAATGGGGAAAAAAAGGGAAAAGTATTAAGGGAAATTTCACAGTTCAAGGTGTTTTCACTGTTGATTTGTTTTAACTGTTTAAACTGTTTTTTAACTTCAATAATTGCAACATCTTTCCAAAAGTCAATGAGTAATCATGTTAAATAAGCATGATTTCAATATTGACGAAATTATTATGATTTTTCCGATAATCGAGCCGCCCTAGTATGCACGTAACAATTTTGACATTGACCATATGTGGCCCAGCCATGTACTAGGTTTTGACAAGGGCTGCATCTCATGTCGCTGGAATTGTATCCCCTACTCCTCCACATGCCTCCCTTTTGCGTCTCAGTCCGTCCTACCTAGGAAACACGGGAGAGACGCGAGGAAATCATGGGAGGAGAGAGGAAACAAGCAAATGTATTTAGAGGAATGAGACGCCCTTTCCTCTGAAGCGTCACATGTATTCGTCAGCTGTTTGGACAGAGTTAGTAACCCTTTCATCTGCACGGCTTCCGGGAACGCTGCACTTATGTATCCTCGCCTATAGCTCCTCGATGATCACTCCTCGATGCTTGTTACTCGGGGAAGAAATAAGAGCTTTGAGACGGCCTTCACGAAGGAGGGCAAGAACAACATCCGGCTTACAGCCGAGGACCAAGGAGCTAACCAAGGAGTTGATGGGTAAGTGGGGAGAGCTGAGGTGGAGCGCTCAAACCTGGCAATACCAACAAGGGACGTATTGATGTTTGACTCTCACATAGCTAGATCAGAGCAGCTTTTAAAGAAAATCACATTATCATGAAATTAATGGAAATGAGGAACATCACCTTTGATGTGTGACAAAAATATACTTCATCCTTTAGTGCTTAGTAGGCTGATGATCATCACGTCTTTGTAATTCACCTTTTAAACACTGTAAACAATTATAATGTGTGATAAATAGGCCACTGAAACTAAGCTTGACCCTTAATTAAATTCACTCATTAATGTTGTGTAATTGCTCTTTTTTTCCCCTCTTTCCTCCAGGAAAAAACACACATGCACACACATCCTTTGTGTTGCTCAGTTCTGCCAGTTGGTCTTTTTGGTCTATGTAGGTCACTGCTGTAAGCAGGCCATCTGGGCTATCAGTGCCCTGGCTGGGGTGTCTGTTACTTGGCACTCTGTGTGTGTGTGTGTGTGTGTGTGTGTGTGTGTGTGTGTGTGTGTGTGTGTGTGTGTGTGTGTGTATGTGTGTGAGATGCTATTCGTAGATGTAAGCGTATTCCTGTGACAGTGTATGACTTGATGCTGTTGTGTCTGGAGGTCTCCTGCTATTCAGTCTCTAAACGAATACTGTATTCTAAAATTGTCACTAGGGCTGTCAATCAAATAAAATATGTAATCACGGTTAATGATTAAATATTTGTCCATGGTTAAAGACAGGGTTGGTAACTATTTCCACACTTTTTTATATATTGTTTGAATGGCAGCAATAAATAACTGTAAAACACATGGTTATTACAGAAAAAGAGACAAGAGACAATTGGGTATTGAAAAGGAGCGTCATCTGTAGCTGCTGAAATTCTATAAAAACGCCCACCAATCACTGCCTCGTGATCCGCTTGGAAAGAACCAATGAAATGCCTCCTCGCCCCGCTGCGCATACTCTACCCCTCCTGTGTACGAGGCTGAGCTCAATGCGCGCCGTCGCCACATTGCTAACAGTAGTCATGTTTGTTTTTAACATCGAGTATGATAATATTAGGTGTTTGCTTACAGGTGAATGAGACATTAAGTAAAATTGCGCTCCTTTCTCCACACTGCTCTGAAGCAGCGACGCAGCGATGCTCGTGCACGTCTGTGCATTATAGGGATTTTGGGGTGAAGGTGACTATATTTACTGTATGTGTATATGTACACTACCGGTCAAAAGTTTGGGTTCACTTAGAAATTTTCATTCCACTCCATTACAGACAGAATACCAGCTGAGATCAGTTGAATTGTTTTTTTAATCAGGGCAGCAGTTTTCAGATTACATTAAGTGCTTACATAATTGCAAAAGGGTTGTCAAATGTTGTAGAAAGAAGTGGCTGATCTTTAATGCAATATCTACATTGCCCATTATCAGCAACCATTCATCCAATGTTCCAAGGGCACATTCTGCTTACTAATCTGATCATCATTTTAAAAGGCTAACTGAGAAAACATTGGAAAACCCTTGTATGTATGTAATCTGAAAACTGCTGCCCTGGTTAAAAAAACAAAGCAACTGATCTCAGCTGGTATTCTGTCTGGAATGGAGTGGAATGGAAATTTCTAAGTGACCCCAAACTTTTGATTATGTGTGTATGTATATTTGTGAGGCCCTGTACAGGCTGTGAAAACAAATTTTCCCAGTGTACAATAAAGCCTGCCTATCTATCTATCTATCTATCTATCTATCTATCTATCTATCTATCTATCTATCTAAAACAATGACAAATACTGTCTAGAATATTCTCTACAATAACCTCAAAGGTACTGTATGCTCAAAACATATGCTGAAAACATAATATGGCAAACTCAAGCCTGTCAAGCAACAGCAGATGGGCAGATATGACCACATGACATATTATCCAGCGTGGCGTGCCTTTGGCAGGTGGAGGATGCTTCTCTGCATCAGCCACAGTTTGGCCAGCAAGTGGTATTTAAGACTGGACGTACTCCGGTGGTAACTCAGTTCACATCGACAGTACATGCAAATAACTTTAGTCTTGCGGAGAGAACCATCTGGAAGGGCTTTGAAACTGAACTTACCATTCAAAATACCCTTTTCTTTATCCATTTCTGAGGTGTGTTTCTGCTGGTCATCCACAACGTTATTGGTGCATCGCTTCCTGATTTCCCAAACTACGGAGCGGCCCGAGGCCCAAATCACAAAACGTGTGTGCATTAATCACGCGTCAAAAAAATGAGGGTAGATTGAACTGCTACAATGATCAACGTAGTTAGGTTTAGGCCTGGGGAGTGGGGATTGGTTAGGGTTAGGGTAAGAATACTATGGTAAGCCAATCAGAGGCAGAATAAGGCGGGCCACAATGCACGTCTTTTGACGTCAACAAGTCTAGATATTATCCATTCCATAGATTTTGTGTGCTTAAATTATGTCGTCGGCAGATTTGGTCAGCTGTAGCTAGCTAGCTAGCTTATTGAGTCTGCTGAAAACTCTCCAGAAAACTGTCTCCAGTTAACTTCAAACATTTCCATCTGAATTGTTTGACAACCATGTAAAAGGGTAGAATAAGGACTTACAAGAGATTGGGGTTGTTGGATGCAAAGGTCCCTAAACCAAATGAGGAAATTACATTAGCCTAAAGTCTTATAAAGTGGCATCTTACTCTCTCGCCGTGAATGTTTCTCAGCAGAACCTCAGCAGACGATGGACGTGACTGACCTAGATTTATCTGTTAATGTAGACATTATCTACTGCTATCCGACGTGATCACCGCACACACACACACACACCATGTAAAGAGCTATTTAAGCCAAAAAGGGGTTATATGTTCTTTAAAAGTGTGACAGCTGGAGACACTTTCATTTCACAGCTATGAGATAACAGTAAAAGCCTCTAAAACGTGAGTCTCATGTGTGAATATCACCACAGTCAAAATGTGAGCTCTCACAAGGTGTTTCTGCTCGGGTTGTAGCCTACTGATTAAATGGGCTGATACTGGCCTCTTCCTAAAGATAAGATCATCAGTCCAGTCAGTGTCCTCATCCTCTGGCAGAAAGTCGTGCAGTTAGATTGATTACATGGTCTATTTATTGCATAACGGATCAGCACTACATGTCTGCAAAAAACCCTTTACCTAAGTGGATTCGGAGGTGTCTTCAAATCAGATTATGTAAAGGTTTTCATTACAATTCTTATCAGCAGACGTAACAGTAGTATCGCCAATGTCTTTCTGGTGACAAGAATTAATACTGGAGAAAACCTAAATTTTTTCATTTGATATCCTTGATGACATTAAAACAGCCCAATTTGAATAAATCTAAAAAAAAAAGTAGTTTCCAGTAGCATCTGTGAGCAGCTTAAAATATTAGTATTGAACCTTCATATCTGCTATACACACACTGTTGACTACTTTTCATGTTTTGGCTTTTGCAATAGTCTCTTCCATTCACATCAACTTGTACATTTCACTGGCTGTACTGTGACAGGGAAGCAAACAGCTACATGTCAGCTTCACTTGGCCGTGAAATTACCTTCATTTTGTCCACTGTGCAGCCCATAGCACAGGCACACAACCCCCCACGGCTGAACAACTTTAGTGTTTTTGTGTATGTGAGAGAGTTTAATGGGAATTGTGTTTCCTTTTGATTTGCAGTCATGCTAGAGTTTTGTGGAAGCCATGTTCCCACAATGTCACTATAAACATGTGGAGGAAGCTTGTATGCTTTGTGAATCATCTACATTTACAAAAGTTATCAAATACCTTTTAAAAGTCAAACTGGAATTACATGTAAATGATGAGCGCTTCCAACCCCCTTTTTTGTATAATGTGGCACAGAACCAAAACTGGGTGTGTAAGAGCCTGACAATCACACACAATGTTAAAATAACATGATGAGAAACAGCATGAGGGCTATTTTACAAAACCTTGATAGTGGATTAAGATACCAGACCAGGTTAGACCAAGCTTGGTTAGTCCTGGCGTCTTTTCTGTTCACTCAGCAGTAACCAAGATGAATTTTGCATCATTTCTATTAGCCTGCATTAAAATAGCACAGGCTAATTTGTTTTTTTTCAACCTGGACCCTATTTTCCTATGTTTTTGTATGTAAGTGACTGATAATAATAACAATCTTAAATTGCCACAGACCAGGCTGCAATGTAACCCTATGGGGCAAATGGGCATCAACAATTAGGTCCACTAAAAGTGCTTGTTTTGCCATTGACAGGCTCAGATTAATATTCTAAGTGTCTGACAACATTATGGAAAGGATCCCTTCAGAGATAGACCTTTAAAACCTCTTTGAGACCTTTCTGTTTAACCAGAAACAGCTCTGAAGTCGCTAGCGCTAAACCCACCAGACTCCATTTAAAAAAGCAATACTTTCAGCGTGTATAGAGCCAACATATGTTTACATGTAAATCAGTAAACAATGTGTTTATTTCAACCCAAACTAAAGTTGTGATGGTCGGAAAAGTGGAAAGACGACCCAAAACGGCTTTTCATAGTTTTATTTTGTTTCTGTCGACTTCGAATGAAGTGTATTTTACGATGCAAAAATGACAGTTTATTGCCTTATTAACTTAAATTGTAGCTTGTTTCACGCTGCCAACTGAAGCGATCTTGCTTAATACTGGACCAATGTCAAAGATTGTTGTTCCCATCAGTCACTTAGACACAAAAACATATTTGTTACTGTTATAATGTGTTTATGAAGACTGCTGTTGATATTGTTGTTAGAGGATTGATGAATATATTATTGCCGTTGTTGAGACAATTAGAAATGGCTGATAAAGTTGCAAAGGTGTTAAGTCAGTGATAAGGGCAACACATACAATTGCCAAAACAATGGCAGACTGGTCAGAGACCAATACCAATACATTGTTAATTATTTTGGTTGATTTATTGCTTTTTAAAATTTTTCTTTAACAAGAAAAGATCATGTCTTCCATGTGCATTTTATTTTGGCATTGTTAGCACACAATTTGTGTTTATTATGATTCCTAATTTGTATGATCCTTCCGAATTATAGTCCCAGTTTACTGGACCAGTAACTATATAGTGCACTGTACGTTCATGAAATAACAGGGAGAGGACACCTCAATGTTTTTTGACCTTTTGACGGCCGCCGTGGTATTTTAAGCCCCCAACGTCTCCTTCCAGGCAGCGCTGCGACCGTTGACTTCAAGGCACCTAACCCTAACCCTAACCATTGCCTAATCCTAGTGCCTTCCAGGCACCGCTGCCTGGAAGGACACTTTAGGGGCTTAAAACACAGATAAACGAAAAAGCACGGCAGACAATAGCGGACCGACTGAATTTTTAATCGTATTAATCACATGCCGCCATTTATTAATTTATTTTCACTTCACTCGGCTTTGCGTCGTGCCTAACAGGCTACTATTTTGCCATACTTCCTCGTAACACATCCTGCTGCTGCTGGAATAGCAACGCGGACGTTACAGGAAACAGAAACATTGCTGCACGTGACGCTAGTTAACACTATACTCAACAGAAGCTAACGTTAGCCTACCGCTAGCTAGAAGCTGGATTAAACACGGTTACAATGCTGACAGCTAATGCTAAACGGTGTAAAGTTTGTCTGTATTTCACTGTAGAGGATTCCGACACCGGCATGTAACAATCTGCAGCTGCTGTTGTCGGAAAAACATAGATGGTGCGTTCAATGAAACTGGTAATTTACAGCCTTGTGGTGCATTCAAAGTTGTTGTTAAATGCCCTTTTCCCATCTGGTGGTTGTTTTTGTCATTCAACAGCTATTTACTAGTGAAATAAGTTATTGTTATAGTGATTACATTATTATTAAACATTTAATTTTGACAATATGGCCTTAGCAATAAACAAGCCATTCTTTAATGTCGCCAACTGGTTAGTACCCTTCTTTTTTGTTAACTTTCTTAAAAAGTATCAGTTCAGGCACCGTTAAGGTACCGTTTTAAAAGTACAGCTTTAGCACCAGTATCTAAACCAAACAATACCCAACCCTAATATTGACTCTAGATTCAAATGTGTGACCAGATTAAATATATAATAAACAAATACAAATCTTAAAATCAAGTTCATAAAGTCATTTTCTTTGCATTCATTTGATTCCCAATCAAGATTGTTAATATGTACTTAAAAACAGTTCTGAAATGCTAAATAGAATTTGAATCATGTGATAAAACATGCGATTAATCGCGATTAACTATAGAAATTCAATGATTAATCGTGATTAAGAAAATGTTTGACAGCCCTAGTGAAAATTATTAAAAACCTTTAAAAAAAAAAAAAAGCCTTATTTATTTATTACTGGCCCCTGCTGGTCCAGTTGTAGCAAACAGACTTTTGATTGCAGTTTGGGGAAGGCAGAGCAGAGTGTTGCAGCCACGGATTAGCAGCTGAGCTCAGGGCAGCTGATCTGACAGAGAAAGCCTTTCACTGGGGCCCCCTGCTATAGTAACATTGAAAGCTTTTCACACACACACACAAACACACACAAACACAAACACACACACACACACACACACACACACACACACACACACACGGCTTCCTGTGTGCAGCGGGATGAAAAGCAACACCAGGCTGGAATGCCGAACCCGAGTGTGGAAAATTGATTGGAATGTTGTGTAGGCTCTGTGTGTGTGTGTGTGTGTGTGTGTGTGTGTGTGTGTGTGTGTGTGTGTGTGTGTGCGTGTGTGTGTGCGTGTGTGCGTGCGTGTGTGCGTGCGTGTGTGCGTGCGTGTGTGCGTGAGTGCGTGCGTGTCTGTGTAGCCAGGGTGTGTGCATGTATCTGTTTGTAATGGGGGAAGGGCAAGGGACTTATGGCTGAGACACTGTCTGCCTTAAAGGATTTGTTAAGCATATTAGAAACTAGGCGTGTTTGCTTTCTTTATGAGAGTCAGATGTGAATATATATATATATATATATATATATATATATATATATATATATATATATATATATATATATATATATATATATATGCACATGCCAGTAGAGCATGATATAAGAAACAAAATTCTCAATAGCACCACTAGTGGTAAAAAATTCCATAAGGTACCTAAGTCTGTACACTCCTCATTATGCATCAAATGGTTTGCAACAGCTCCAGTTTAATCAACAGGAATACATAAAGAAATGCAAAGTGTGAGGAGTGGAAGGGTTTTTACCCATTCTGTATTCTCATTCCAGAAATGTTTTAAACCCTCCTCAATGTTAATTAACATAGGAACACGGACTCTCCTGGATAATGTTACGATCTGTTTAACTTCAAGGTTTAATCATTTCTGAGAAATGTGTTTTTGGCATGCTGGATGGCTCCAAATACTACACTAGGCCTATCCATGAATTTCGGCCACCAATGCTGTGGAGAAAAAGCCAGTCAGAGGCACAAATGAGAGTAGGAGTTAATTGAAAATGCTGCAGCACTGTGGCTGGGTTAGCTCAATTGGTAGAGCAGGCTCACATATATAGAGGTTTACTCCTTGACGCATCGGCCGCGGGTTTGACTCCGACCTACGGCCCTTTGCTGCATGTCATTCCCTCCTCTCTCTCTCTCTCTCTCTCTCTCTCCCCTTTCACGTCTTCATCTGTCCTGTGAAAATAAAGGCTTAAAAATGCCCACAAAAATAATCTTTAAAAAATGCTTCAGCATTGCTGCTGGGAACAAAATATAGTGCCATAGTTGCTGAATTCATCAAACATGTACCAAAAATCAAAAAATGTTATTGATTTGAGTTGCAATTCGTAAAATCATCATTATCCTAAGATTCCAGTCAACATTAGCAGCACGCATAAGCTTGGTGATTTGATGGTCATAGTTAATTACTCTATGATTACGGGCTTCTGCCTTTTATCAAAGAACCAGACATTTTGTAGCGCTGTTAGCCTTTTGTTCGTATGCTTCAACCGGAAGAGTTTCATATCAATTCAGAAGTAGCCTACTTAGTTAGTCATGTAGTTAAAAGGTGTTTAGCCTAGCTTAACATATGGGCTGTGTCTCATTACGCATAATTCCGTCAGTACACTGCTAAATCTGACGAAAATCTTTTAAACAGACCTTTGTCGATCAAAAAAACAGACAGATTCAGCAACTGCACGGCCTATTTCTCGCTTAAAATGTTTTCAGAAACACGTTTCGGTGAACTATTTTCGTAAAATACGAGATCGTATTCTGAACGAGCCGCCATTATGCTCGGTTGTGAAATCCGGGAGAAGCCAGAGCCACATGACACGTTCGTCCAATCAGCTGCTGGTCGACATTCCTGGTCCCTCCCCTTTCCGCTTTGTAGTCAAGATGGCGCCTGTTTAGTGCGCCTAGTGTCCATCGTTCCACACTGAACTTTTTGACCGTTTTTAGGGGTCATCCGGGTACTTTCAGTGCACTGACTTTTTGCGTTAGCTACACTGTATACTTAAAACTAAGTGTTTGAAGTATGCAAGTAGGCGGTTTGAGACACAGCCAAAGACAACAGGCAGAGGGAAACACCTAGCTAGCCTTGTCGTCTCCTGAATTTTAAAATATGTCTACCAGCAACTCTAAAGCTAACTAATGTAAACAATATATCTGGTTTGTTTAACCCTTACGTGAGCAGAAATGTAAAAACGATGAAGACCATGTCGTGACGTGTCGTACAACCGTTGGCTATGTGCCTAGCGTGCACGGTATCAATTATGAGCAATGCTGAATTGGAGAACACAAACGGAACGACGCCAAACAAACCAGAGGAGCTGAAATTCAAGTAAAGGTAGTTAGGAAAAATCAAGTGGGCAAGTGGCAAATCTGAATGGCTGGTAACTTTAAAAATCTACTAGCCGTGTTGGCTGTTAATTTAAAGCACTGGTTGTAACACAAGACATGAGATTTATACCAACTTTCTCATCTTATTCTTGGAAATAAAGCTAATAACCATATTTCCATATGTTGGACTATTAAGTATGTGTGTTGGTCTGTTTCAGATTTTGTATGATAGCAGTGTGTATATAGCAGCATGTGGGTGCACGTAGGTATGTGTGATTGTGTGTCCATGTGCATACCAGAGTGTCCCTCTGTATGTGTGTGATATGCATCTTGGTCGGTGTCACTGATACAGCCAGACTAGAAAGGCCAACTGTGCAGCTCTTCCCCTCCCCCATCTCTCTCTCTCTCTCTCTGCTTCTGTCCACCTATCTCTACCTCTGCTCTCTGACCTGCATTTGGTTACTCGGCCTCATCAGTGGCGCAGAGGATGCTGCTCTCTCTCTCTCTCTCTCTCTCTCTCTCTCTCTCTACTTCTCTCTCTCTCTCATATGGCTGCTACAATAAAGGCAGCACTGTATCCTACAAAGCCAATGATGATGTCAGCTTGTTATTGACTCTCCCAGGTCTGAATGACTGAGCATAGGATAGGGGGTGGGGTGGAATCTATCTATTGCAGCGAGGTGACCAGCCAGGCACAAATGAGCTAAAGTGTGCGTGCGTGTGTGCATATGTGTGCATGTGTGTGCGTGTGTGTGTGTGTGTGTGTGTGTCTGTGTGGTGTGGGGGATGGGTGGGATCCTGCAGTCCTCGTTTCCGCAGACATAATCTGTCCCAGTTGCTGCACACCTCTTACAGTTTACAATAAGCTATCTCTCTCCCTCTCTCTCTCTACCCCTCCCCCACTTCTCTCTCTCTCTCTCTCTCTCTCTCTCTCTCTCTCTCCAGATGGATGATTTCATCTGAGTAGCAAGGCAGAGAGATGGACATCATGGGCAGAAAGACAAGAGAAGAAAACTGAAAGGAGCAACAATAATAATGCTTAGATACCACTTTTGGTTAAAAAAAACATTTACCTTGCCTCCAAGATCACACTGCTTACTATTTATTAGATTTCTGGGGTGCTATATCTTTATTAATTTCTAAATGAGCAGTAACAAGTAGTATAGGGTACAGATCACCTTACTAGAAATAGGGCCTGATTTAACAGAGTTTAAAGGGCCATAACAGCGATGTGTATTGTTAGGGAATACACACATACACACACAGACAGACAGACACTACCAATAGAGAAACAAAGAAAAACAAAAAAGGTTCATGTTATCAAAAACTCTCATAAAGAGTGCAACAAAGGACATTGCATATATGTTTGCTCATACATGCACACACTTATATATACCCATAAACATACACCCCATTACATAATTATTTGTTTGATTATACAGACCAAAAAATAATGGATTAACTTAATTGACCTTTATCGACTTCTAATGCTATTATTGGCTGGAAGGGACCACAGAGCGACGGCCAGACCTATGGGAAACTCCATCACTCTGTTGCTGAGTGAGTGATGAATTTACACCATTGGTTTGGAGTGAGTGTGATGATGTAAGTGTGTGTGTGTGTGTGTGTGTGTGTGTGTGTGTGTGTGTGTGTGTGTGTGTGTGTGTGTGTGTTTCCCCATCAGCCGTTGCCCTTTCAAAATTAATCGGCGAGAAAAAAGGCTTTTGCCTCTGCCCATGCAATCAATCAGCTGATTAACTTCCTCAATACACTAATATTGTTGTTGTTGTTGTTGCTACCACGTTTTAACCAATTTAATGCACAGGCTTACCAGCACATGCAAAGTACATGCAGATGAACAGCACACAACCAGATGTTGTTCATTTCTCCCCAATTTCGGATCGCATCCCAGCTGGAACATGTCCGGTTGTCTAGTAATAATATTTCAATTAATTTATACTTTTTATTGATCCCTGGTGGGGAAATTACAATATAGTATTTGGTTTAGAAGCCTTTATTGGTGACTTTTCACACTATAAAGTCCTGCTCTATAGAGAGGCGAAGTCCCTCCCCTTCCGGTGGACCGCCATGGGACCTTAATTCGTAAAAAATATGAAGTGAATGGGGAAAGACAAATTACTTTTTGATCCCGTTTGAATTGAGCCATGAATTACACATATGATGTTCGTCAGTTTAAAAGATAATTTTGTAAGTCAAGAAAGTCTCCATTTTTTGTCAAACTGTTTAAGTATAAACGTAATTAGAAAGACTACACACTTCAAAGTCGCATAGATGACATCTTTATGAAGCTACGAAGTGTGTTTGGTACCGTTAACCGTAACGTTACTCACACGAGCAGAGGATCTTGCTAATTATTTTGCCTTTCTGCTGATAACACTTCAATGGATACAACACATCAGGTAAAATAACGTTACATGTGTTGTGGAACAGCGCTATTGATGCCCTGTCTCCGACTTAACATGTTGGGTGGGCCCAAATAAAGGCCGACGGCTCCTCGGACGGACGACGGCATGGGACACACCAAACAGACTCGAGTCACCGACCTCGCCAGACGGTACGACGGCCGATTATCGGGCTGGTGTGTCTCCTCTCTTAAAGAGACAGGCGCTCAAACAGAGAGGGTGAATACATGTGCAGTAGCCATGGGCAGTAGGGAACTCTGTACTCGTCATTTAAAGCCAGAATCTGGGCAGTAGTGATCAGAATCAGAAAAGGGTTTTGTGCCACAGTAAGTTAGACTTACATGGAGTTTGCCTTGCTGATTGCTGCATACATAAACAAACAAACATATTAAACATATTAAACCAATATATACAAAATAGCTGTTTTGAATTAAAAAAGGAGGCTGAATGGATTGAGTGCAGAATGTGTAAAAATACAAAAACAATCGGTGGTGATCGGCAGTCGAGCCACGGTACTGGAGTCCCACCCGTACACCCACCCGACCAATCATTAGTCAATTACAGCTGTCAATCATGATGTTACACCCCATTTTTATGGCACCAAATAACTAAATAAAAACTAACACAAACATACATCAGCGTGATAAGAACTGCCTAAAATGACAGAAATGATGTGTAGATTTTTTTTATTTGGCCCATTTCCCATTTTCCTCGACACCACACAGCAGGGGTGTAGAAAATAAAAAATTAAAAAGATGTAACTTGTGCAGAAAAGGCACAAATTGTTGCATAAAAAATCACCAGATTGCAGGAAATTAGACATTTTCTGATGAAGGACCCCCATACCCCCCTCCCCAGGTTATAATGTGTGTGTCCCCCAATGTTGACACAAAACCTACGCCATTGGTGGGCTGTATATAGTTATATGGATTAAACGAAAGACTAATCAAATTATCGAGTTTCCCAAGAATTGTGTCAGCCCTTTTCACACATTTTAACTGCTCCCACACACTATTTGATCTTCACCACAAGGTTCTTGGTCATGTCTTTCCTTCCTCAGAAACTTTCTGTGTGCTCTGCATTCTAAGGGCTTGTCACCTTTTAGGGTCAGCTCTGTTTTGTTTAAGTCGTAACTGAGCAAATATTGCCCTTGGGGTGTGAAAACATACATTTCTTTGACAAATCTGATATACAGTACGGACACTATTCTACATAGTTGAAAATCAATGTTAGGGTTGCATCACATTCTTATTAGTCTATATCCACGCTGTCCACTTGCGGAATTGCTCTGGTGCCGTCGGAAAATCCGCAGGATGTTTGTTACCTTGCGCTTTCTTTGTGTTGTAATTTTAAACTGGATAAAGTGGATTTATGAGGACTATGGTTAACTGCTCCTCAGATCTCTGCAGTGTAAATCCAGACAGCTAGCTAGACTATCTGTCCAATCTGAGTTTTCTGTTGCACGACTAAAACAACTTTTGAATGTACACATGTTCCACCAAAACAAGTTCCTTCCTGAGGCTGTTTTGCAGTGGCACTGTGGCTCCGTCCGGTGCTTAGCGCCGCCCAAGACGATTGTGATTGGTTTAAAGAAATGCCAAAGCATGTTTTTCCATCCCAGAATGCTTTGTGGACTAGCCAGACCTTCCTCCGCAGCGCTGTGAAGGAAGGTCTGGCAATGCAAGACTACATTCTAATTCACTATGAGTACTGTTGGTGCAAAAATGTGTAACTTTATTTTCTGTTATTAATATCCCATTTAACACTGAATTCATAATTTTCAAGTCAAAACGCTACTGGATGTCTAGGTGCAACTTGGTTTAATAACATAATAACAATTCCATTGTTCCTGTGGTGAAAATATCAACACAACATGTTCTACTTTTGACCAGTTATCCAACAAAATAATGTATCACTCAACAAAATTCCTTAAGGAATGCAAAGTAGTGCAGCAGTGACATTTTAACTTAATGGGATTTTTTCTGTAGGTATTTTCTATCAAATGTTGCCACTCAGTGATTTGAATATTCACGTTGCCTTGTCATGTTTGTTACCTGCAGTAATGCAAAAAAATAAAATCCCCTGCGGCCCAAATACCATTTTCCCCAAAGATCACCAATATAAAATATACTGGTTTTACCAGACAAAGGAAGGCTGTGGTGGCAAACACCCTGAGCAATATGTTTTATTGCTCATACATGTAAGATCCATTAGTAAGAGGAATGTTTTATTTCTGACTTAAAGAGTAACAACCTGAACCCTATTTTCCTGTTTTTGTGTCTAAGTGACTGATGTCGGCAGTGGCGAAACAAGCTATAATGTAAGTTAATAGGACACTTGTTGAGGTTTTATTTATCTTCACAAAAGTGCTCGTTTTGCCATTGACAGGCTCAGATTAATATTCTAAGTGTCTGACAACATTATGGAAAGGATTTCTAAGGAAGTCTACCTTTCTGTTAAAGAGTAAGATCCTTTTTTCAAACATAAAAAAATCCACGAAATTACGTTCGCTAAACCCACCAGACTATATGTAAATAAACAGTAATCTACCATACCATAAAATACACTTGATTCAAAGTCGACAGAGACAAAATAAAACAATGAAAAGCTGTTTTGGGTCGTCTTTCCACTTCTCCAACCATCACGACTCTAGTTGTGGTTGAAATAAACACAGTTTACCGATTTACATGTGAAAATATGTTGGCTATATAAACTCTATAAGTATTGCTTTTTTAAATGGAGTCTGGTGGGTTTAGCGCTAGCGACTTCAGAGCTGTTTCTGGTTAAACAGAAAGGTCTCAAAGAGGTTTTAAAGGTCTATCTTTGAAGGGATGCGTTCCATAATGTTGTCAGACACTTAGAATATTAATCTGAGCCTGTCAGTGGCAAAAGGAGCACTTTTGTGAAGGTAAATAAAAGCTGGACAATTGCCCTATTAATTTAAATTGTAGCTTGTTATGCCACTGCCAACTGCAGCGATCTTGCTTAATACTGGACCAATGTCAAAGATTGTTGTTCCCATCAGTCACTTAGACACAAAACATAGGAAAATAGGGTCCAGGTTGAAAAAAATGGTAGTTACCCTTTAAAGAGTTACACAGTCCTGTGTTAAGAAGCTAAGGAGGGAGCTAAGGACCTGTTATACATTCATATGTCTTGCTATAGATTTATATGACATGTACATCAGCATCCAAGATGATCCAAGAGGAAAATGGTACATTCGTGAATGTCAGCTGTAGTAACAAGGGGGGTATTGATTATGTGATTGATAGCAACAATACAATTTTACAGCTCAGTGATAGAGGTTTGTTTACACAGAAACACTCGATGCTGTCAAAATGAATATATCTCACTTATCTTAGCTATGTTGTGTGCTTTGAAGATCTCTTAAGAACTAATGCACACGTCCTTTGTTGCATGTCATACTCTTCTCTCTCTCTCTCTCTCTCTCTCTCTCTCTCTCTCCCCCCCCCCCCCCATTTCTACAAGGCGAAAATAATTAGACTGCTTTAAATAGCATTTCACATTGTAAAACTATTGTGTGGGGCCCTTGGCTAAGTTGTATAAGGAGAAGTTGCTCTGTGAGTGAGAGTTAAAACAAATTGAAAAACAAAGTCACTAACCTTTCAATACACTTGTGCGCTTACATTGAGTTTAAAAGAAACGATTATATTTGGGTTAAAGTAATACCCCGATTTCTCAAACACCATGTAAACACCTTACCCCGGTTAAAATCTGAGTTCTCATAACCCAGTTGACAGAATTTGAGAACTCCTTCAGTAACCGGGGTATTCCTGTACGTACGTTGGAGTGAAAGATTCTTCATTAAAAAACGAATGCAGTGTTTGACCCTTTAACATAAGGGAACTGTGCCTGGAAAGTCCTGAAAAAGACTGTCAATTTGATGTTTAAGGTGTGGAAACCCTGAATATTATACTTTATTAATTATATTGAGAAAGAAAGCCACAATAGTTTAAAAAGTTCATGTTCAAAGTTTTTTTTTTTTTTTTTACTTTGACTTCTAATAATTAAGTAAATTTAATATCAGACAATTACTTTTGATACTTAAGATACAATAAGACTTTTACTCTTAAGTAATATTCTAAAAGGTGACTTTAACTTCTACCAAAGTCATTTTCTGGTAAGATACTTGTACTTTTAGTATTGCTCTCTCAAGTACTTTAAAAACGACAAACGATATACATATTTTACCTCAGGGCTAGAAACAGCAGAGAGGGCTTAAAACACCACTGCACAATGCTGAGTTAGTGTGATATTAATGCTGAATTGTGGACTGAGATGAATGCACTGCCTCCTTTTAAAGACGAGACACGGCATGTGGTAGGAGCCGCTGCAAACAGCCCTCTCGCTCCATTTTGTCAAAGTGTTCCCACAGAGTAGCCCTATTTATAGAAATCAATCACAATCTGTCATATGACATGACACGGTGCCCAGAGACGAAGATTATCAGACTATTTCAGTATACAGGAGACAGCATTTTTGATAATCGATTTATTGTTTGTCATTTATCAAATGTGACTATTTGTGATGCTGTCATCCTAAGTATGTATGTACAGTATGTATGTATGTACAGTATGTGTATGAATAGTTGTATGTGTATATATGTATAAATAAAAGCAAATGTGTTTATCTATGTACATGTATGTGCATATATGTGTATATATATATATATATATATATATATATATATATATATATATATATATTCAGACTTTTATTCAATATATTCAGACTTTCATTCAATATATTCAACGTTCATTCAATATGTTCAGATTTTCATTCCATATATTCAAACTTTCATTCCATATATTCAGACTTTCATTCCATATATTCACACTTTCATTCAATATATTCAAGGTTCATTCCATATATTCAGACTTTTATTCAAAATATTCAGACTTTCACTTTCATTCAATATATTTAGACTTTCATTCAATATATTCAAACTTTACAATTATTATATATATATATATATATATATATATATATATATATATATATATATATATATTTAAACAATTGATTTCCCCCTGTTTTATATCGTAACAAGTTAGATATAATCTGGACGGTTGGTCAATCAAAATGTCAAATGTCACCTACCAACCTGTCATTTACCCTAATTTTATGGCCACATGCAGCATAGTTGTGAAGTGGGAGGAGCTATTTTGTTTGGCCCTGGTTTCGCAAGTATACGATTTTGTTATCTCGCTTCTCTGTTATTGGGATTTATTGGTGTTTGGAGTTTCAGTGGAAGACGACTTCTCATTTTAAGCAGCCAAAATCACCAGTACTGACACTTGGTAGGTTTAATAACTCAGGTTTGTTTGCACACTCTGGGATTTATTATTGGTGTTTTACCCTACCTCCCTCTAAGATCACTACTCTGTCTTTTCATCTCCCTTTCACTCAAGAGAGTCTTTAACTGTCTGAGTTGGATTTCCTAGTTGTAAACGTTAATGTGTAACGAGGTGAGCTGGGATCGATGTGGATATTAAACCGAATTTCCTCTCGTTGTCTTATCAGCCTGATGAGGCAGAACACACCATGCCTCTTTCTCATGCGTACACACACACACACACACACACACACACACACACACACACACAAGCGGATACTTCTCCCCCTTGCACACCCAGATAAAAGCCCACACAGACTCATGCAATTTCTGTTAGTCTCTGTCTCCATCTTGGCCGTGCTAAATAATTTAATCACTTAACAGCAACAGCCAACCATGCTATTCCAGTCTCCACCACACAGGGTAAATTATAGCTCTGTAGGTAGAGAACAGCCATTACTGTAAGGCCTTATGAAGACATATTATGGAGCCATGCTTTGTTGAGACCTTGTCATTGTCAAAGCACTAAAAATGCCAGAGGTGGAGTGAAGTATTATGTCCTTTAGAGTGGATATAGTATAATGCTGGTATGAGTATTTAAGGTCGAGGCTGTTATTGTTGAATGTACAATGAATGAAAAAAGTTGTTAAAGGAAGTGTGTGTGTGTGTGTGTGTGTGTGTGTGTGTGTGTGTGTGTGTGTGGTTCTTTTTGGGAAATGATTGTAAAGTATGGAGAGAGAAGGGAGGAGAGTGTAGGGAATTGCAAGTGAGAGTACATCAAATCTGGTCTCAAGTAGGCCTATAATGTGTCTTTTATTTATATATATATATATATATATATATATATATATATATATATATATATATATATATATATATATATATATATATATATATATATAGGTATATATATATATATATATATATATATATATATATATATATAGGTATTTCCTCCTGTACCTCTATCTGTGAGTGTGTATTTCTAGTATTAGGGCTCTAGTAACTCTCACAGTCTTTGTTAACGGCCTAACCTAGTTCCGCAACCGTAGTCACAAACATTGTTTGACTTGTGACCATTTTGGGTGTGCCGGACAAAATATCTGCTTTCAATCCTGCCTGCCCTGACCAATTTTTTTTTTTCATCAGTCGTCAGAATTCCAGTGTCACAGGTTGTAACTCCTACTGTTCCACTTCAGGTAAACACGTGTAAAACAAACATACAATGTAATTGTTATATTTGCTGAGCTGTCAACTAATACCTGTTAAGGAAAAACTCAGGAGCGGCACAACTCCTTTCACATACATGAAGAATGTTCAGGAGACCTTGATGAATTACACAAAAGCAATTAAAGCTAGGGTGCGTAGTTTCTGTCTCCCCCATGAGGAATTCTAAGTAATGAAACAATAAACAACAAAACCGTCAGCGAGTTCACATGATACAAGCCTTCCATGATCGCACACCCCCCTCCCTCCCCCTACACAGTTGCTTATAGCCAAGGATGACACAGAGGATTAAAAAAAACATGATGGACTCTTCAGAAGAGGTAATTATCTTCACTCGAGTTTCTGCGCACAAAAGTCGCCGGACGACAACAGTTTCTGAAAATAGCCATACTGAGAAATACAGAGAGAGTTGTGTGGTGCTGATAGTCGTAGCTTTGTAGCAACTCATTTGGTAATGGCTTGTATGTAATGGACGTTCATTAATATCAAAAAGTTACGCACTAAAGCTTTAATGAATTCTCAATTGTGGAGAGAATTAAGCAGGCAGTACAGTTTAACCACGGTGTGTTATTGTGCAGTGCCGTCCAAACTGTCTGAAGTTCCTGTCGCCGTGAAGGTGTATTTAAAGTCATGCTGGAGGCGTTAACATTTAGCTGAACCTAAACAAAGATATTGCAGGCGCCAAAAACATAGATGCTAAAGCCTAGTTCAGCCTATCTCTCTCTCTTGGAAGTATGCAAAAGTGTGGCTGGCCCACTGACCTCCAAGAGGAGACAGTCCTGAAACAAAACATTCCCTTATCATGCAGCTGCTTAGATTCCCTGAATCTGTGGAGGCACAACGTTTAAGTACTCCTCTGCCTGGAAAGGTTATGAGGTTATGTTGGACACTAATCTCGCATTGCCAGACCTTCCTCAGCGGCGCTGCGGAGGAAGGTCTGGCTAGTCCACACAGCATTCTGGGATGGGAGAAAAACGTGCTCTGGTTTATTGGCATTTCTTTAAACCAATCACAATCGTCTTGGGCGGCGCTAAGCGCCAGACAGAGCAACGGTGCCACTGCAAAATAGCCTTGGGAAGGAACTTGTTTTGGTGGAACGTGCACGTTCAAAAGTTGTTTTAGTCGTGCAACAGAAAACTCAGATTGGACAGATAGTCTAGCTAGCTGTCTGGATTTACCCTGCAGAGATCTGAGGAGCAGTTAACCATAGTCCTCAGAAATCCACCAGAGTTTAGGACGCCAACACAAAGAAAGTGGAAGGTGACGGACATCTGGCCAAAATTAGGGACATCCTCACAAAAACAGTGTTTGGCTTGCCCAGCTTGTTAACCTTGTGTTGTCTTCGTTACAACCTTGAAAAAAACACTTTTTTTTCCTGACATTTGTGACGCCTTTTTTACAATTAGTTTTTGCTTTTTCCAACGTTTTAAATTTGCAAATTTTTCTTCTACACATTTTCAGCGCTTAATTTTACGTCCAATATTTTCTGATATAAAACAAAAATTTAAAACGGGCCAATGTGACCCGAAGTCAACACAATATGGTTAATAGCCAGTGCATGTTCATTGTGGCTGCCTATTTTATAGATGTTAGTAAGATGGCACAAACATTTGGCCTTATCACTAGGGTTGGGTATCGTTTTGATCTTAACAATTCTGATTCCAATTCCGATTCTTCATTTCAATTCCGGTTTTTATCAATTCTTGTTTCTTCGAGGGGTGGAGTTCAAGTGGATCACATGCTTATTTCACCGATAAGAGGAAGATTTGATTTTAATTCAATGGTGATTTACAGTTTTACTGGGCTTTTTCAACGCAAAATAAAGCCACGCTTTAGAGCGCCGCTTTCTGTGCTCCGTGGCTGCAACATTACAAGCTCCTGGAAGTACGGTGGCTGCCACAGAAACCTGGGCTGCGTCCGAAATTCCATACTAACATGCTATTTAGTAGGCTAAAACAGTATGTGAGATTTTTGAGTATGTCCGTAACCTTAGTATGAAACCAATAATACGCAAATTGCATACTATTTCTGGTAAAATATTATGGTATGCAATACTGGACACTACGCCGACATACAGTAAATATCCCACAATGCAATGCATTAGTAACGACAACGTTCATAACAGACAAACGGACAGAAACCAAGGAGCTCTGTAGCGTCAATAACGCTCTAATTTGCATTTCTACACATTTAAACGACTGATGGTCCAGGTATTCACCTCTTTCAGTAATTTAAGCATTATCTGGCGATGTCGCTAGAGCGGAGGTCGGCAGGGGTTACCATGGTTACGCAACACCAATAGCAAGGAGGCTTTCAGGAAGTGACGTTGAAAATTACAGCTTAGTGCGTCCGAAAAGATACACACTATTGTTTATTTACGCAAAAGTATGTTGACCGAGTATACATATTGAATAGCTATGTAGTGCAGAGTATGCGATTGCGGAAGCAACCCAAAACTTGCCTGTGTTAAATTTGGAACTGATGATCAGATTCCAAACGATTCCAATAAAGAAACGGTTCCATTGGAATCGTAATTTTTAAAACGATTCTTCAATGCCCAATCCTACGTGACACAGATACAGAAAATGAGTTGGGGCATCTCTGGTTATAGTATTAAAATCAAATTTTTTCACAAGATACTTTATCAAAGTATAATCTCATTAGTATCGGTATTGAAGGTATAGGGCCCTATTTTAACGATCTAAGTGCATGGTGTGAAGCGCATGGCGCAGGTGCGTTTAGGGCGTGTCCAAATCCATTTTTGCTAGTTTGACGGCAGAAAAAAGGGTCTGTGCGCCGGGCGCATGGTTCAAAAGGGTGGTACTTAGTGTCTTCATTAATTCATAGATGTGTTTTGGGCGTAACATGCAATAAACCAATCAGAGTCATCTCCTATTGCCTTTAAAAGCCAGGCGCGTTTGTACCTTGGCGCATTGCTATTATAATGGCGGATTTGCACTGTAATATTTTTATTTGTAATCTTTTGCATGTTTGTGTGCTGCTGCGCTTCCCTGTGTGTGCGTAATAAGGCTGTTAAAATAACAATGAAATGCTGTGCTATTGACTTTAGACCAGCTTTTTGTTGGTCAATGGCGCGATCACTTCCCGCTGCCTCAAGATAGCAATACGCCAAGAATTCACCTGAACACACCTCCCTGTAAGACCATGGGCGCAAAGATGGGCGCAGGTGCATTTGCGCTGGACGGGAAATTGACAACTGTGTCGGTCTTAAACTAGCAAAGACACTTGCATTGGGCTTTGGGCTTTGCGCTGCGCTGCGCCGGGTGCAAGATAGGGCCCATAGTGTGTCTGCAGAGTGAGCAGAGAAGAAGAAAACACTGAGGCGGAGTGCTTCATTGAGATGGTGTGTTGTGGTTTCCCAGAAAGTCATTACCCAGACAGTGGACTGCTTCGCCTTGAGGTGCTTCACTTCACAATTTTCCACACTGGAGCAGTTTTCACATCACTTTTTTTCCCCTCTTTATTCATTCAGCTGTGATGGGAAACAAAAGCAGCAACATTACTTACCACTGCTGTGATAGCTGCATTTCCTCCCAAAACAAAACAAGCATAGGAAAAAAAAAGTGTTCAAATTACACAATGTAAAATGATTGCCACCATCCAAACTGTAGGGGCCCTCTTGTACTACAAACCTCCCTAGGCATTGAGAGTACAGGCTGGGGAAATACACTGATGCCGCCCCCCCCCTTTATAAAAGTCATTACCCATCCTCCACTCAACTGTTACAGCCACGCTAAAGCTCACACTACACACCACCCTAGGGCTTTCTGTCTGTGTGTGTGTGTGTGTTTGTCTCAGCTGGGCCTTATCTGTGGTGTGTGTGTGTGTGTGTGTGTGTGTGTGTGTCTACGTGCATGTTGATGATCATATGCTCTCAGTTAATGCATGCATGCCTGAGTAGTTATCTCTTTTTTATTGTTTACGTCTGCAGAATATGCATCAGTAGGCCCTATGTGTCTTATGCATCAGTCTAGCAATGGTTCCCACTCCAGTCTCTCCCTATATGATGTACTTAACATTGAAAATATGCTCCCACCTCCAACCGATGACGATTTGTGTGTTAGAATTAAATTCAGCTTATATAAGATGACTGAAAAATCATTCCAGTTTTGGTGGGGGAGGGGTGGAGCATTTCACAGTTTGATGGAGCGTCAATGTTGCTGGAACTTAATTTAAAAGTATTTTTGTTATCTCTGCTAATACTCATTTATTAAGGCAATTATGTAGTTCAAATATTAAACATAAACAACTACATCACATTAATTTTGTGTTACACTTAAAAAAAATTAAAATAGAATTTAGGGCTGCACAATATATCGTTTTTTTATTGTCATTGTGATATCAACTGACGCGTAAAAGATCTCATATATATATATTTATTAACAGTCTATGGTCAGAAGCAGAGTATGAGGGATGCCACACTAGCAGCTAGGTGAGCATTATAACGTGTGCTACAAAGTGACCACGTTTGTCTCTGAAGTAAAGACTGGAGTACAATAGAGCTGTTTGGAGCAGTTTGTGAACAGTGTTTTCTGTTGGAGATGGTAAGTCCCTTTGGGGTGGACTTTGGGCTTTTTCACTTTGTAAACCTATAACATGCACAAAAAAAGATAAATAACACAATAAAGGAAAACATTATATGAGCACTTTAAACACATCGTGAAAGGCTGCAACACATTGCAAAAGACACTGAGACTTTCTGGTGTTAGTTGAAAGAAAATATCAGTTGAACACTGCACTTTAAAATGGTGGTGCCTTTTATATTCAATTCAATGTTCAATTTGTTCAATAAAAGAAAATGATTTCCTTTGTTTAATTTTCAACTAACAGTTTGTTGTATTTTAGCAGAACAGCTACTGAAAGCAGCAGAAATGCAGAACCGAGTAGCTACACTTTACTATCTGTTAATTTATTGCAAGTAATATCATTATTGCGATATTCAACCACGTTATTGCATATTTTGCCTACATCATATCATGCAGCCCTAAAAGAATTGTAGCCTAGTTTATACTTTCATTTTACTGTAGATGGCACTTATAACAGCTAAACTAGAATGCCTCTACAGCTACAATCCAAAAATAGCTATGCATTAATCATAATACTGAGCTTTAAAAAAAATCATATTAATCTAAAATCAATTTTAACTTCAAATTTGTATTTTATTTTTTGAAGAGTTACCGCCAACCTCAGCCCGACTACACTATCCTTTTCCATACTGCGACACCCATTTTGATGTTTATGTGACTGGAGTGTGCTTCCTGCAGCGAGGAGCTCAGGCCTACCTCATTTTCGCCTGGCAGGTCAGCTGCTCTGTGTTTCAGTCTGAAGCCGTTGGCTGCTACTGAACCGTTTGGCTCTTTTCTCTACTAGCGAGCAAACCTACATTCTAGACCCAACTGTCCATCCAGCTCATTTTTAAGGGGATTTATCATTATATATGCCCGTGTATCCAAAACACATCGGTCATTGGGGATTCCTAGCACCGGTCGGCCGGGTCTGACGGCCGTTATAACGCTTTTTCGAGGTTTAATTAGAGCTAGAAAACAACGGTGGTGGAGGAGGAGGAGATTCCATATTTAGGAGCACAGAGGAGAAGGCACCCCCCTTGTGTGATTTGGAGCTTTTGGTGAGTGTTTATCGTAATTTCACGTTATTTTTGCCGTTATAAATTATACCCCCGTGTAGCGTGACCACATATGACCGTAAATACAAGGTTTGGGCTAGTTATTGCGCTGTTTTGAACGTTTATTTTTGTATTTTCTCTCGGAATGGGGGATGGGCAGCGTCAGCGCGTGAGTAGGCGCGCGCACTATGCATGTGTTTGTAGGGCAGTTCTCGTGGCTGGTTGTGTTTGTGAGCGCGCCCTTCCTTCCTGCAGCTACTGCTAGCTTTGAATTAAAACCACTTTAGTGATTTTTGATCTCAATCATAAAAACATGTTGTTATATAACATATAAATTCTACAATCAACACTGGAAATTTCTATTTTTTTAACTTAGCAATCTAACTTTTTTTACTTCACTAATTTGTTTTATTTTTGTTCATTTAGATACTTTTCCAATGATAGATTCATGCTTTAATTTGAACTTACTTTGATTACACTGTTTGATTGCAGTAGTTTTGATACATACTTAAGTGTTAAAATAAGTTAGTGTTATTAAAAAAACAACAGTTGTGAATAGTTATGAATCTAAACAGAAACTGCAATGTTAGCATTTGTCCCATACTTACCAGTTTGAGGTATTGTGCTTTGCAGGCCCATAGTTATTACTAGTTTTAAGATGATGTTGCTGTTTAACCTTGATTATCTGCAACATACAGTAGATTCATAAATGTGCCAAAGTGCATTGTTTATGATTCCATTATATATTATTTTATTACCTTTGTGTCAATCTCACTCAAAGCTTTCTACAGTGCTTTGCAGCTGGTTGTTCCAAAGCCATGGGCGGTGTGGGGGAGGGGTGAACACACACACACACACACACACACACACACACACACACACAGGAGGGCCACTTGCCAACCTTGTGAAGCTCAACTCAATGACACAATGTACCAGTCCCAGATAAGCCTACAGTATCTGTGCTAGTAAGGAAAAGGCTGGTAATAAAGACTCCAGAGTCAGAATTCACAGACTAATTGGGTCAAGGTGTTTTTAGATCCCAAATTCAAAATTGAAATCACATTTGTTTTTGGACAAACACCATCTTCTATTTTCTATTGAAAGGTTTCTACTGCCCTGTTGCCCTCATGAGTTATTGTCTTTGTTGTTCTGCTTTGATCAACCTATAAGTAGGTAATAATATTGTATGAGAAGGTGTCCAGATGAGGTAGAGATGCTGAATCCATTATTTAATATATCGGTAACATAAACCATGGCCACTTACCAAAGGAAATAAGAGGCTGTGTGTTTGTCATTTTGTTATTGGTCGTTTGTGGTAGAGCCCGAACAATACTGGATTTTTGAATCTCATACCAGTATTTGATAATAAATTATTATTGTATTTGTGTTTTCTAATATAAACGCAAAACATAACAAAGAACAACATCTGTGGTCAATGGTTGCCCAGTAGTTATTGTGGTTTTATCAGGCATCATTGACTTGAGTTGTCCCTTATTATCCGGCATGTAGCTGGTTGAACTTGTTGACTATATGTATTTCTTTCTGACCATACAGTATGACAAGACTATTTAATTAGTTTTTTTTTGGATTAGGATCACTGACTACTGTCTAGTTTTTTCTTCTCACACGAGTGCACAGAAATGTACATGTGAGTTGGCTGTTGGTCTTTGTTGTGTATTCTAGTGCAACTTATAACAGAAGATGTGAGGCAATACATCTTTTGGTCTTTGTTTGGGCTTGTGCATTGAGGTTAGGGGTGTGCGATATGACAATATAAAAATCATAAACGATTCAAATGTGTCCATGATCTGCCTTTACATAGAGATCGTTGGTTTCCCCTACATACAACAGCACAATTCTAGCCGCGCGCTAACAATGGAAACATTGCTCCCTCTTGCTACCTAATTGCTCTGCACTGCGTACCACAGCCTGGACCCTGCTTCCGGGGGAGATCAGGCGCATCTGTGCTGCGTTCCGATTTTGTTCCGTCCTCCGCCACCTGCCATACCACACCGCGAGCGTCTCAGAGAGTCTTGCCTGACCGACTCGCAGATTGTATTGTCTCTACTTTGTACTTTACAGAACAATCGCGTGTTTAATAGCTAGTATCTACCACTCCAAGCACTCCTGTAATTTAACTCCATGCCTTCTCTTTTCTGCTGTTGTCCTTGGATCTGAGGTGTCATATTAGGTTTCTCCACCTCCAAGATGAATCTGTCGTCTGTGGTGTTGTAGTGGAGACATAAACGATACTGGGGGTGTCTTTTGGTGAATTGACTTGATAGTCTCGAGAGCCACTTCCCGCGCGCTTCTGGGACGCACCGTGGTGCGGCTGGTGGAATATCAAGCATTGACTTGAATGGCTGCAATTGCTCACGGGGGTCACGGGCGCCTCCGGAACGCAGCACAGATGCGCCAGTTGGAAAATAGGGTTGACAGCTCTAACAGCTACAGTGCAAACGGAGCCTTGATTAGCTCTACGGCTGTACCGAATACCATTTTTTTTTTGAGCTTTGGTGCTTTTCAACTGCGGCGGGTTAAACCCAACATTTCCTACCTCACTTGAACGTTTTTTACCTTTTATACTGTTTAAAACTTTTTTACAGTAACGTTACGGGACTAGCACGCCGCGACGGAAGAGTATGATAGATACGAGTGACGACCAACACAGTGTGTGTAAATGAAAGCTCGGCTGGTGCCTCACTGTATTGGCATTATTTCAGTCCGCATATTTAAAAAAATAAATAAAATAGTTGTGCAGCCCTAGTGGCGGTGTCTTGGGAGTGTGTGGTGGAGCAAGTGAGAGAGTGAGGGTAAATGCAGGGCGATCGGTCTGAGCAGAGGAGAGTTTAAGTCAACAATACCCATTTTACGGTGTGTTTGTGACGTTGAACGTGACACACAACAAAAACCGACAGGCATACTCGTCTACTGGCAATGGGAAAGGAGTCTATCGGCTATTTTTAGCGGGTTTACCGCTGTTCTAAAAGTCTGCGTATGCGCTTTTTGGGGCGGAAAAAAGAGTATTCATGTGTCAAGCACGGACACCTGCCAGACAAAGATCACTGGCACTGATGTAATATGTAGCTGTTAATTATAATGGTTTTAGGAGAACTGAGGGCCCGTTTTAGCCTAATGTATGAACAGAAACTCCAGTGTCATTGGCCAGCTTTTCAGAATGATGAAAGAAACGCTCTATGCATAAATATATTGCAGAATGGAGGCTAGTGGAACTGAAGCTAGTACAGGAGCGTGGTGTGACTTTTGCTCTATTATGGGTGTCACTTTGTTGGAAACAATCCAATTCATTGAGACTGGAGAAGATAAGTATACCTCGATATTTCCTCTTTTTTTTTAATTTTTGTTTTTGTGCTCACAGCCTTTGCTTCCTTTTTTATTGTATGTTATCTTTTTATATATGTATTTTCCTGATATGGTTATTATACCAGGATAATTATATTTCTTTCTGGTTACTACACCAGTTTTTTTTTTTTATCATTGACGGTTGGTAACCATATCTATACCAAGATTTGGACCCCTTAAAAATCCTGCTCTCTGTAATGCTATTCCATCCGATGTGGGCCGAGGGATCGTGTAAAAAGGTTGTCCTGTGTCCATCGTAGAAGACCCACATTAAGATCAGGGTCACACCCGCACATGCAATGTGTTGTTTGGTGTTGGGCTTTCTTCTGCTATCTTTATGTTGCATAACAGATAATGTGTTTTGTCAGGCAGTGATCTGAGGTGTCTCTGTTTGTGTATGGTCACTTGTTTCTTTCAGGGCTTCACTTGTTAATTTAGACTGAGAAGAAAGCCGGACCTGGCCATTTAAATATTCCAAAGTGCAGCTAAGCTGGGTCTCTGAAATATAATGTGAACACTAACTGTATCTACTGGCTTTGCTTATTTGTCCTCATATCCCACAGCAAATGTTGAGCACAGGACACAATAATATGGTTAGTTGCAGAGCAGGCAGCTGAGTCATGTTATCTACACAGGACACATTGATTAGTTGGCCTTATTAAATCACAGAGGACGAGTGGTGGAGTAGTACAGTTATGTAACCAGTGCTCGCCAGTGTTGTGAATTGAAAAGGGAAAGACAAAATGGACAAAGAAGTGCAGTGAGTGAAAATGTCTGTCTTATTTAGGTAATGGCCTGACATGAGATGGAGAGTAGGGGTGCAACGGATCACAAAACTCCCGGTTCGGATTGGATCGCGTTTTTGAGTCACGGATCGGATCAATTTTCGTATCGGTACAAAAAAGGGGGGAATTTTAATGGTTCATTAAAAATGTGGTAATGTCTTATGGCAATAATAACTTCTCTCACCAGTAAATTGCTGTTAAACGACAAAAACGGATGAGAAAAGGTTGTTTAACAATAACTTTGAATGCACCACGAGGTTTACCAGTTTCAAGTAACAAACCATTTAGTCCCTTCTAGGGCTGGGCGATATGGAGAAAATCAAATATCACAATATTTTTTACCAAGTACCTCTATCGATACAGCAACGATACTGTAGCGTTGACTATTGGTGCTTTCACAAAATATTTACACAATGAGATTTTTGATAAATAATCATCAGTAATGTGGATATAATGTCTAAGTTGGTAAAGGTAAATAATAGAACAGTTACAACAGTCTGGTAAGTTCAGAAAATGACATCACTTTACTGTAATGCAGCCTTTAAAACCAGGAAAAGACAACACTTATGCCATGTTACGATATTATGATATACAAAATCTAAGACGATATCTAGTCTCATATCACAATATCGATATAATATCGATATATTGCCCAGCTCTAGTCCCTTCTGTGTTGTTTTTCCGACAACAGCAGTGACCAAGCGCTAGTTTGTATCTTTTAGCTCATAGCTTTAGCTGCAGACTGTTGTATGTCCTGGTGTTGGAATCTTCTACAGTGAAATACACACACTCTTTTACACCGTTTAGCTGTCGGCATTTTAATTGTTTAATCTAGCTACTAGCTAACAGTAGGCTAACATCAACGTTACCTGCTGCCAAGTGTAACGTTAGCGTTAACTAGGGTGACATGCAGCAATGCTTCTGTTGCCTCTAACGTCCGTTTCGGAGCATCAGAGAGCAGCACAGACATTTAAGTGGCACCGAAATCCGCATTGCTGTTACGTCGGGTAGATACCGGTTGTTTAGGCACTGGTGCCATATTAGCACTGGATTTTAACATGCGCCGTTGAAGTGAACAGAAAATTGCGTTGCCTGCGTCTTTTCACGGCAACCCTCATAGAGATTTGGGGGTGGCGGAGTCTTAACTCTTGCACCAGAACATCAACAAGCATGGCTATGAGATTGATTGACCGCCTATCATTATTGGTCGGTATTTACTAAAAACGTGTGATTGGGTGCTCGGCATTAGTCTCTTCTAGCCGCCGTTAAACTACTACACACGTCACTACACGTATATAGATAAACACTCGGCCCAGAGCAACAACTGCATGCCTGTGATTGGGGAGTCTCTAGCTCCTTGATGTGCTTGGACCCAAGAAATGGGAAAACTAATTATTATTTGATGTTTCCTCCGAGCTGTACTACAACCAGGTCCAGAAAGAGTTGGAGAGAAATTGACAGTTCTCTTCTTGTGGTCATGAGTCTTTTACCGTATTACTTCTCGTGTGCGTTTTGTTGACTAAACGTAGTTTAGAGACCAGACTGACTTCTCAGGTCTCCATTCCTCCTAGTGAAATGTAGTGTGGGACCCCAGTCAGCTATCACTTGTGTAATGTGCAAACCACAACGACTTCAAGATACGCCCCACTCAGGAGGTAGGGCGGTCATCCGCTAATCGGAAGATCGGTGGCAGTCGTGCAGTCTACATGTAGAAGTGTCTGATGGCTGTGCTGTCGCTGTGTGAGTGTACGCTCCCTCCTGATAAGCCCTCCTGATTGTTGTCATGTGCAAAAATGCATGTAGGATTGCCTTATATTTCGTTCCTTTTTGAGTGTATTGGTTCCAACAAAATGTTCTACGATTTGTGAAGATGTAAGTGCTCAAACAGCACACAGATGAAACTAGAGGCTCACACATTCTCATACTGCACACACTCAGGCCTGCAAACACAAACACACACACGCACGCGCACGCACGCACGCACGCACGCACGCACGCACGCACGCACGCACGCACACACACACACACACACACACACCGTTGACAGCAGTCACATGGTGTGTGTGTGGGGCACCCCCAAGGGTCAAGTTCAACATTGTGAAGAATGCGTCTGTGCTTGGTGGCCCTCCCCCTCTTTACCCACAAGGCTTTGAAGTTTATAGGCCTGCAGGCTCTCTACCCCTCTGCTCTAGACTGAGGGTGATTATTTGTACTCCAGCTTCAGTCCCAACCTCTGGAAAATCACACTTTAGTTGGCCACATAAATTTGAGATGCTGGATCATCTGATATGATATATGATTATAATAAAAAAACAAACAAAAAAACCCCCCAAAAACCCCACCTCTTTCTCTATCTCATATTGTCTCTAAATGTAGCACTTGAAGTAGGATAGATCAAAATAAAAGACCCACAGTTTAAACACTGTAAAAAGTGTTTGGGGCAGTTTCATTGTTTTGTGAGTTGCTTGAATTTTTGTGCCACATGGACCAGCATCTAGCAGAGAGCCCATGATTAACCCTCTGGGGTCTGAGTGTATTTTTAGACACACAGATGATTTTGGCATGATCTGATACTGTTATCAATTTTAACAAATGTAAACAGTATTTTCAAAGTACCATGACTTTTTTTGTATTCAACACAAGTTCAGCTACAAAAGTTGTAAAAACTAGTTTTAGAAGTGTGCTGGAATTTGTAAAAATCCTTTTCATACATTACAGGGATAGATGCTAATATTTTTAACCACTGGCCGCATGGGCCACAAAGCCCCTAAATTTGGTAGCCACAAAGTGAGCAGAGAGGGAGTAGTACATTTTTGGTGGCCCCAATGTAACGTTAAACCTCTCTAATTAAGTCAAATTTTTTCCCCCGCTCCCCTTCATGCCCCTGGCTCTTTACATTGGATATGCAAAAGAGCTTTTCACGAAGCCCAGGCAAATGTGACGATGCAAAGCTTACAGCAGGGCTATTCAACTATACTGAATCAGGGGGACTTATTTTCAGAAGGCTAAGTGAAGTTTAGAAAGAATGGAGAATGCAGACAACATCGTCATGTTATTGATGTGCATAATAATTAGCTGTGTGCACGTGCCGCTGGTAGAGCTGGTTTGTTTCTGCTAGTTTACGAGCATTTGCCAAATTTCAACATGCACGGAGTCCCAAGATCAACAGTGAGACTACATAGAGACAGCTTTGCTTTTAGCTTGTCTGTTAGAATTAGTTATTTGCAGAGTAGCCTGCTGTGGTTGTGTAAAAGAGCGGTGGCGGATGAGAAACTACTAGCAGACAAAGCAGGTTGAAATATCGCGTTTCTACAGGCTGATTCCTGTTAAACAGGTGTATATTAACTAATATTTAATGTTCATGTATGTTTAATAATGAGGGATTAGAATCCTAATGTAAACTGTGACAGGAATGCTCCCTTTACTCACTGGCTGATGGAAAGGTCTTGTAGCATGAACTGCTGAACTGCCTCAATGGACTGCTGCATCTGGCTGTGTGGCCCATTGCAATGCTGTTTTTGTCAAACATGTCAGATTTTGTCAGAACGTCAGTGTGGGTGTGTAGTGTGACTGAAATCTGAGAATGATACTGGTCTTGGCAAATATAATTGTGTGTAGGCCTGTAGGCTACATTTCAATTTGACATATTGCTGTGGTGCAATTTAAATAGGGCTGGATCCGAATTAGGGCTGCAGCTATCGATTTTAGTAATCGAGTATTCTACCGATTATTCCATCGATTAATCGGATACTTTTTATTGAAGGGGAATAATATACAATAGTTTGGTTCAGCCTACTTTTTGGAAAAGGCAACATTTTTATTGCCTACATTGCTTACAATATCATTTCTCAAAAAACTAAAAATATTAAGTGCATTTAAGTGCCATATTACATTGTTTTTAAAGAAAACATTATCTGAAATGCAATAATAACCTCAATCTAAACATTACCTTAAGTTGTGCAACTTAACTTTCAGAACTAAAGTTTCAACCTGAGACTGATCTGTATATATTAGTTATACTCAACCTATTTTCATTTTTACATCTATCTATAAATTGCAGGAAGGTCCGTCTGTCTGTGTGTGTGTTATGCGCATATCTCTCGAACCGTCCAATGAATTTCAAACTTGACAGGTGTCTTGCTACGGGCACGACTAAGTGCAGTGCCATGTTTGGCGATGTTTGGATAAGAAATGCAAAGATATCGTCGGTAAAAGAAGCACACATTGGCTTTTGCCGCTCTAGCCGCTGGCCACTCCCCCTCTGTGAGCAGAGACAGAGAGCAGCGGAGCTTTGGCAGCTAAAATGTGACATACACCTCAGGCCCACAAAAATGTGCAAAGTAGCACTACGTTAACGATCCAACGACACGAGACAATCTCTCTCTCTCTCTCTCTCTCTCTCTCTCTCTCTCTCTCTCTCTCTCTCTCCTCTTTCGTGTCTGCAGCTGTCATATATAATAAAGGCCTAAAATTGCCCATAAAAATAATCTTAAAAATAAAAAACAAGCAAGTCTCTGTTTCCATGACAAACGGTCCGGTTCTGGTGGTTGATGAACGCAGATATGCTGATTAGCTCTCATAACAGGCCGGATGGGTAGAGCACTGCCATGAGTCCATGACGCTAATGTTTGATTACTCCACATTGTCATTGTGATATTTTGTGATTACATTCTGAATCTGCAGCGTTCTGTCAGGTAAATGCAGTAGTACAATGTCTGCCTCTGATGTAGACGTAGCCTACACTATAAGTCAGTAGGATAGGCTATACAGTGGAGTTGCATTGTGGTTTGGGGTCCTTCTGTAAGCAATTTTGGGGTGCAATTTGGTTTTCAATTCTACAAGCAGCAATACCACAGGCCAAGTGATCGGCCCGTTCCAAACAGGCACATTTTCAACGGGCACTGCACTAGTTTGATTACAATGTCACACAGCTCTGTTACACTTATGCTAGTACATCGTTCATCAGCCGTTTCTGGTGCGCAACAGTCAACTGTTCTTTCCGGCTCTTTAGATCAAATTGTGGTCACCACTACGTATTTTCTTGTCTTTAATTCTGGTAGTTGTTGTGTTTGGTGTAGTTTCATCGTCCATACGACTCTGTGATTTACTTTTGTCGGGTCCGCTTCGTGGAATGGATGATTAAGTTAGACCCAATGTTTTCTGTTGAGAAGCATTGACGTCGTGCTATTATTGTGGTAAGCTAGTTTGATTTTGCAGTAGACACACTGTACAGAGTTTTAGTTTTAATTACGTTTGAACTGATTCCAGACTTTGGACACTTTATGTCGTTTTCTCCAGCCTGTCTCTTCTCTTAGCCCCTTACGCTCTTTCTTCATTTTGTAATCAGTCTTCATGGCATGTGTCGCCAGCGAATTATTCGAGTTACTCGTGGAATCGTTTCAGCCCTAATCCGAATATTCAAATATTCGTTCGATAGGTTGGTAGTCGATTTTTTTTTTTTTTTTTTAATTTTGGGATTTGAATATTTGTTTTTTTGAACAAAACGTGTATGCGGGCTGAACTTCACTGTGGTGTTTTGTTGAGATTAAGCTGCTTGCTAAATGTCTGCTAGCTGCTAGCTAATTAATGCAGCACTATGTCGTCCATCTCAGCCAAGAACGGAGAAATGTTGAGTTACAAGCAAGCAGTCCGATGTTTGTAGAGGCCTGTACGGTTATACTCTAGCAGCCTGGTGTCGTTTTCAGGCGATAAGGTAAAAATAGTAAGCTAGTACGGCCGTGCATAATGCCAATGCAGTGAGGCTCTGGGTGGCTGAGCATTCATTCACACACACTGCATCTGTCGTCACTCTTCAGTCTGTTAAAAACGCAGGTATTTCCGATTTCAACTTTTGGAGAAAAGCAACCCGACATCAACCTGCTGAGTACAATCGTGTAACCTTAACACGCTATCAGACTCGTCCGTTGCGGCGTGCTAGTCCGTTACTGTAAAAAAGTTATTGCAGCACAAGTGATGCGAGGAGGCATCTACACTACAAATATGATTACGCATCTTAAGAGCCGTCATCCTGAGCAGCACCAAGACTTTTTGGAAAGTAAGAAGGAAAAAAACACCCATTCGCAGTCTCTACTTCAGTCACATTGAAAAGCTCCTCGCTGGCGCTAGTCACATTAGCGTTACCACGGACATTTGTACATCAAGCGTGAGTCCTATTAGCACGTTGAGCCTCACTGCCCAGTGGATAGACGAAGTCTTCACCCTTAAAAAAGCTGTGTTGCACTCGCAGGAATGCTCCGATTTTCACTCAGCAGCTGCAATTGCATCCTTATTTGATAATAAGTGTGGGAAATGGAAAATAGAAAGAGAACGAGTGCATGTCGTGCTACGTGACAATGCCCGTAACATGGCTATAGCTATGGTGGAGTTTGGTGTGGCAAGTCTACCGTGCATGGCACACACGCTGCAACTGGCGGTGAATGAAGGTGTCATAATTTAGCCTGTGTGTTAATAATAAATGTGCAACTAATAAATCATTTGATTTCTGGAAAAAAAAAAACAGTGCTCTGTTAATGCCTAAAAAGTATACAGAAAAAAATCAGTAAGTGATATTTCGGTATTCTGTTACTTCATAGGTCATCTCGTACCTGGCCGAACCTACAATTCCCAGGAACGACAGTCCATTGGAGTACTGGAAACGCAACCGAGCCCGTTTCCCTGCCCTCGCTCCTGCTGCACGCAAATACCTGTGTGCGCCCTACACAAGTGTTGATGGTGAACGGCTGCTTAGCGTTGCCTCTGATGTGTTAGACGGAAAGAGAAATTGAATGGATGGTGAAAAAGCAGAGATGCTCATTTTTATGAAGAAAAACATACCTCTGGTATTAAAAAAATAATAATAGCTGAACAGAAGCCTACCCGTCCGCTGAAGTTGTCACCCTAGTTAGTTGGACTGAAAAGGTTTGCACGACTCAAGTTCAAGTGAAGGATAAAATGTATTTTTTTTTTTTGCAATACAGAGCACACTGTCACTGAGTTGTTACAGGACTGTCTGTGGCTCACAAGACAATGCTGTATATGAAGCTTGGTTTTAAGTTTGATTATACTTTAAAGTGGGTCCTAAGGACTGAAGTGTAGGTCTGGACTACAGCTGCCTTTTTGTGCACTTGACCACTGTAAGTTAGGGAAGCATTTGGCAGACCTGTTCAAGTAGGAGAAGATGTAAATTTTTTATTTGAAAATGTATTTTTATTTATTTTACTCTTAAGGACTGAAGTTTGAAGTCTGAACTTAAAAATAAAATGTGGCACTGGCATATCTATTATTCTCCTTCAAGTGAAATAATTGACCTATTCTTCAGCGGTTAATGTCTGTCTACATTTGTAAAATGATACATTCATGGTAGAATCAAATGTTGTTTGTCTTGTGCATTGCCTTATCTATAACACATGAGTGTAATAAGGTAAAGGTAGTAGAGGAGAGAGACTTGGATTTCTCTTCAGTAAAATAAAAGTGTATATATATCAGGGGAAAAATGTGTATACATCGGTATTGGCATCGGCCAAAATGAGTTTGAAAATATCGGCATATCGAATATCGGCCAAAATCCAATATTGTGCATCCCTAGTCACAATCTCTCTCTCCACCCTCTCACTAACATGTGGGCAGCAGCTGCTGTGTGTGTTTAGGCTGCTTGCTAGTAGCTTGCTCCTGAACTTGTTTGTGAACTTTTGAATGGCGCCTTTTCATATTAGGGATCAAACTGGCAGTGTTGGAAGGATTTGACACGGCGTTCTCTTTACATTACTTCGACCTTGCATGTATTGCATACTGCAATTTGCGTGTCTTTTTTTTTTCCCCACTGTCTTGAGCATGTCCATGCGTCTGCGTGGAAAGAAAACACACACACACACACACACACACACACACACACCGCCCTGACAAACAGGATGAACCAGTTTTTCTCATCGGACTGATGCCAATGTATATAAAAAAAAAAAGAATAACATCGGCCGGTACCAATGTGATTGCCGATACATCGTGCATCCCTACTGCTTTCACATCCATGTTCTGCTACATTCCTGCAACACACAACTTAAAATTGACCTGAATTCAGTGCATCTCCTACACGAAAAAAATATAAATACAATTGCACCAAAACTTTCCACCCAGAATTAAATCAGTTCAATTCCATGTTGTGCTACATTTCTACTGATTAACAAATCTTTGCATTGAAATTAGACTAAGATAAACACACACACACAGAAGCGGTGTTCACGACTTGTATACCACATTTTAGTTAAAAAAACACATCTTAAACATAGAATACATACAAATATAATACATAAAAAGTCCCCAACGCTTAAGACCGGCAGGGGGTCAACCTGGGCCCAGCGGGCAACCCATGCTAATTTGATATGCAGCGTAAGTTTCTATGAGCTGAGAAAGCATTTTAAATGGCAATATTGCATTGTTGATGAATTGTGCAGCCCTAAAACTTTGTCTATGTTGACGTCAGAAGCGCTAGTTGTATAAAACTGGTGCCCTGGGTATACTGCCTGTGCTTCTAAAAGGGGTTCGGTGTCCACATTTGTTATTCTGCTTGTGCAGTGGAAGATTGTCCACCAATATATATGACAACTGGCCTGCTCCTGTCTGCGCGCTCCTGCTACTTCTGTTTCCGCTGAATGTGTTTTTTTTCCTTTTTTATCTGGTGCTTTTTCAGCTTTTGAGAGTAACTTCAATTGATCATGTTGCTAAGCACGACAAGCTTTCCAATCCAGCATGACGTTGGCATAGGTAGTTGACTAATAACTCAAAATTTGCAGCAATTACTCTTTGATTTCACACGGAAGTAAACAAAAGCTAATTAACACTAACTCTCTGTGGTTGGTTTCCAGCTGACTTGTTTTTGAAATGAGAAACATGTGAAAGGGTCTAGGGTCTAAATATGCCATTGATAGCCACATACTGTACATAATAATGTCCCAGAAGGCTTGGGCTAAAGCTACATGCAAATAAAAATAAAATAAAAATGTTGAGATATGAAGATGACAAACTGATGACTTCGGCAAATGGTACTCTATATAGTAGAGCTGGGCTATATGGAAAACAAAATATCACGATATTTTTAGCCAAATACATCGATGCCGATATTGTGGCGATATTGTAGGGTTGACTACTGGTGCTTTCTTTAATCTGTAGCCCCACCTTAGCTCTGAAGCTCTGGCGCGCCGCCTATGTAGCCGAGCTCGCCTACGTATGCAGTTTTAGTTACTTTAAGATCGCAAGTTTGGGAAAACTTTGGTATCCCAGTCAGTTACAGTAGTACAGGCGAGAGCGTGGTGGATAAGTTTTAAGTTTCTCAGTGCCGCGGTTCTGAACCGTAATGTTAGGTAGGACAGATGCCTTGTTTCTTCAGGCTAACTATATTAGCTTTAGTCAGGCAGGGAGCAGCTTTCAGCGGTGATAAATGGCCGGGAGACGTTGTGATAACGTTGTATTAATCAGGTAATTTAGTTTGTCTTTGCAGAGAACAGAGATGCTGTATTTTCAGTTTTATAGCTGATTGTCTTATTTTGTTTACAAGTTACAGATGTCAGAGTCTGGAGATGATCTGGGGGTACTTATTGTTTACTGTTTACATCTTTATATACTTCAGGCTGTTGCAGCTAGCTCAGGGGAGAGACTTTATGACACTAGGTGGTACAGCCTGAGACATGCACAATAAAAACAATTTGCCTTCTGCATTTTTGTTTTGCTTTTCCCTCCATTGTACCGAACCGTGATGTCTGAACCGAGGTATGAACCGAATCGTGACTTCTGTGTACCGTTCCACCCCTAGTAGATATGATAGAGCAGACCACGTGAAATTTGCACCGCTGATGTCAACGATATACCAATAAACTAATTATGAGTGACACACCTTATGGATGCCACTCTACATAGAACGCATTATTGCAATATGAATTTTCATTTAAATAAAACATTGCGCAAGCCCACAGCCTATATCAAATGCTTGCAAGCTCTCTGTGACTTTAATTTAGTATGGGTGGACGGGTTCTCCCCTCTGTTGAGGTGCTGCCTGTGTACTTCATGAGAGCTGTTAACTCCAGCTAAATGTCCTGGGATCCTTGCAGTGCTCTGATGTACTGTATTGCATTATTATCAGGAAAAGCCGGGGTTTAGCGCTGCGTCAGAAGGTGATGTGTTTATTGGTAGTGAAGGGTTAAATCTGAAAGATCCCTGCTTTGGTTGAGCTTGCTTCATGTGGCTTGGATTGGCCAGTATAAAAAAAGACTGATCTCATCATGGATTTGTGGTGTTAACATGTACTTAGTGATATGACCCGTGTTTATGATGTGGCATTGTTGTTGAGTGAAAGGCCTGTGCTCCATAAGCTCCCCATATACAAGGAGGCTGTTATGGGACAAAAGAGAGATTTAAAGGGCTGCCAATAACTAAGTCTTTATTTATAAAGTGAGAGGGTTCATAGGAATTGAAGAACTTGAATTTAAGAGAAACAAAATGGTTTATTATTCACATTAAGGTTTTTTTCACTTGTCCGGTAGGGCAGGCGAACATTTTTTTTAACCAAATACCTCAATATCAATACCGCAACGATATTGTAGTGTTGACTATTGGTGCTTTCACAAAATATTTACACAATGATATTTTTGATAAATAATCATCAGAAATGTGGATATAATGACTAAGTGAGTAAAGGCAAATAATAGAACAGCTAGAACAGTCTGGGAAGTTCAGAAAATGACATAACTTTAATATAATGCAGCCTGTAAAACCAGGAAAAGACAACACGTGCCATATTATGATATCCAAAATCTAAGACGATATATAGTCTCATATCACGATATCGATATAATATCGATATATCGCCAACTTTAGGCCAACGGCACATTCACATCAAATCTTCAACAAGCGTTCTACGATGGGGGCAAGAGAACAATAACGCCATTCATGATACCATGAGTGAGTGAGTTGTTATATTTACTTGCCCGACGTGGCGTTTTAATTGCCCCGGCCATCGGACAAACCCGTATTGTTGAACCCTGATATTATTGTGCTGTTGTTTTTCATACATAAAAATCATTTTAAAATTGGATAAAAATAAAAATATATATTAATCGTTTTTAAAGCTGTTTCTTTAGTAATTGTGTATACCACTGTGTTATAGTGGTATACACATAGTAGTCTCGCTAGCTGTCTGGATTTACCCTGCAGAGATCTGAGAAAAGGTTAACCACAGTCCTCTTAAATCGACCGGAGTTTAAAATGGCAACACAAAGGAAGCCTAAGGCAACGGATATCCGGCCTAAATGAGTGAAATCCGGAACGTCAAGCATATAGACTAACACGATATCAACTGGTGAATATACATATCGGGAAAGGCTGCGACATATTGCGAAAGACACGCCGAGATTTTTTGTGTTGGTTGAAAGAAAAATGGCACTTATTGTAATATAACTGCCATTCTTTTTTTTTAGTGGTGCTTAGTGGAAATTATTTCCTTTATAAGCCACTGGGAATTCCTAATGCATTTTCAAGACAGTTTTTCAACTACAGTTACAGAGGGGTGGCTTGGTTGGAAACTTGGACGTGATCATATTTAAAAAAAAAAAAAAAAAAAAAAAAAAAAAAAAAAAAAAAAAAAAGTTAGCTTTCAACACTGACTTAATGTAGGGTTCTATGGAATCTGTCTTATAGCTTTCTTATATGCCATCTGGTTCCTCTTTGAACTTGTTTCTAGCAGCAGCGTCAGCAGTTGGGTTAGTGGATGGTGGTTATATTAGCCTTCGTGTAATTAATAAATATTTTTGTGGCAAGCCCACCCTCAGCTATTCCCCCTGAGAGCTGCTGTTGGTGTTCATCTTTCCTTGTTAAAGAGTAACTTCGTTTTTTATTTTTTAAAACCTGGACCCTATTTTCCTGTGTTTTTGTGTCTAAGTGACTGATGGGAACAACAATCTTTGACATTGGTCCAGTATTAAGCGAAACCGTTGATGTCGGCAGCTGCAAAACAAGCTACAATGTAAGTTATTGGGCAATTGCGCACCAATTTATGTCCACAAAAAGTGCTTGTTTTCCCACTGACCTGCTCAGATTATTATTCTAAGTGACTGACAACATTATGGAAAGGATGCATACAGAGGTCAACCTTTTTGTTTAAAGAGTAAGATCCTTTTTGTTCAACATGAAACAGCCCTGAAATCGCTATCGCCAAACCCACCAGAGTCCATTTAAATAAACTGTTAAACACACTTCATTCAAAGTCCACAAAAACAAAACTGTCCATTTTCGTTTGTCTTTGCACTGTTCCAACAATCACCACTCTGATTTGGCTGAAATAAAACCCCAAAACAAAATATGCTGTCTCTATACACACTAAAGTTGCTGTTAATTTAAATGGGTTCTGGTGAGTTTGGCGATAGCAATTTCTGAGCTGTTTCTGGTTAACAAAATGGATTTTACCCTTTATCAAAAAGGGCTATCTCTGTAGGGATCCTTTCCATAATGTTGTCGGACACTTAGAATAATAATCTGAGCCAGTGGCAAAAACAACATTTTTAGTGGACGAAATTAACGATGCACATTTGCCCTATAGGGTTACATTGCAGCCCGGTTTACGGCTGCCAGTTACAGCGTTCTCGCTCAATACTGGACCAATTTCAAAAAGTTTTGTTAGTCACTTAGACCCCAATGCATGGGAAATAGAGTGCGGATACCCGACGGCCCGGGTTCTGACATACATTTAGAAATTATGTCCGGGTCCGGCCCGGTCACATCAGCGCGATAAGGCATTTGTTTTAAAATGGTGCTGCGGCTCCTTTTAAGGGGTGTGTGTGTGTGTGTGTGTGTGTGTGTGTGTGTGTGTGTGTGTGTGTGTGTGTGTGTGTGTGTGTGTGTGTGTGTGTGTGTGTGTGTGTGTGTGTGTGTGTGTGTGTGTGTGTGTGTGTGTGTGTGTGTGTGTGTGTGTGTGTATAAAGTGGGCAGAAGAGAGAAAGAGGAAGCGGACGTGTAGATGCGACTGGAGCAGAGTTGGTGGAATAAGTAACCCCAGACTGAAAGCCAAGTTCATTCATTTACTCACCAGAAACGGGATTTTAACCCCGACGTTATTCATTTTATAACGCCGGCCCTGGAGGTAACGAGTCTCCCCTGGTTTTCTGACCACGGTCGGGAACGACGCAATCAGGAAAGGTTAGCACATTGAACATTTTAAATTAAACAGCTTATTAACGTCTCATTTGTTGACATTTCCAAATGCCTTCCTACAATTGCTTAATAAAAGCAGACTTTCCACACAAACAAACATACACGTGTCATTAGTATGAGACATTATTTTTGATTTTAACTGTGTCGGGCTTGGGTCGGGCTCGGACATAAATATCTTTAATGCCTGTCGGGTTCGGTTACTACTCTGTCAGACGCGGGCCGGGATGGGACAGAAAAATGTGGCCCGATCAGCACTCAATGGGAAAATAGGGTCAGAAAATATCGAAATTACCCTTATTAAAATGGTTACTGATGAAGGCAGAGATAAAAGAACAGGTGTTTCATATTTCATGTTTGATCAAGAGATAACCAGCTGCTTACAAATCCTCATTCCTCTCATGTCAGGGCCATGTACTCCAGCAAGCCCTCGGCAACCCTCAACACGTCAGCGTTTCTCTGGCCACACCCAACGACCTTTGCTTTCTTTGTGGTAACATTATCTCTGGCTTTGCTCTGCAGCCTCTGCCACAGCCTCGCCAACACTGTACAGAGAGGCAGCAGGTCCAGCGACGGGAGGGAGGGAAAGACAGAAGAATCAAAGGATAGGATGACTAAAGAAAGAAAGAGGCATAGAAGGAGTCGAGGCCAGGGAAAATAGTGAAGGAAGTAGTGAGCCAAGAGAAGGAGCTTGAAAATGCTCAATATGATTTCCAGTGCATGTCTTAGTATTATTCAATCCATCAACACTCCAAAGCCCTTTTCCATACACATTTGCTGGCTTGGCGTGCCTCGGTTTGGCTTGGTGCGTCATCCCAGCACGGCAGGGCTTTGCGGCTCCATTACAACGGGGCTACCTGCTTGAAGGTGTGTCTTTAACTGTAACACGCTTGTATTGAGTCAATGAGCGCCAACTGTGGACGTGGATAGGGATAGAGATTGGGCCGTTTTTTTGGCAGTTTGCATATTATCTGCATCTGCATTTTATTTGCTAGATAACCGATAAAGTTAATGAATTAAAAAGTGTGCTATTTTGGCTCGGCTACAGCTCTGTGTCTGTCCCTCTGCAAATAATTGCTTAAAGCATTTTAAACAAAGTTTTGTGTCGGAGTTTGTAACATTCCAAAATCTAATTTTGACTTAAAGATTTTCATTTTCACTGTATATGCAAATATTGGTTATCAGTTTCATTAACTACTAACAATCGGTATCGGCCTTGTAAAACCAGTATCGGTCGAGCCCTAGACGGGGATAAACTCATTTCATTTTCTATAAATTCTTCACAATAAAAGCCACACATTATTTAAAAGCTTTTATTGTCAAGCAGCGAAATGTGAGTTTTCATCAGCAGTAACTTAAAAAGACTCTACAGCTGAAAGCAAACATCAAACAGTAAAATAAAGCAGCTATCTGAAAGTACAAACGGAGATGCAGGAGGGAAACAAAATTTGAATCCACATTTAAACTGGTAATTCAAAACGCCAATCAGTGCACCATGGTCCAAAGTGCCAATGGAAAAACACCACGACACAAGTCTGCAGCCTTAATAATTATTACCACAGAACTGAATCACGATATCACCAAAAAGGAGCATTACATGCTTCACAAAGGTGTTGATTGCAGTTTTTTTTTTTTTGTAATGCATTGCTTTACATTACATGTGTTTCTTTTATGTTGGCCGTCTGCTGTAAATGTAGGCAGAGCACATTGTCTAATGTGGTGTAGTATCCATTGTTCAAACTTCTGAATGAGTGTCAGTAACATGGTTAGACCATTCAGTCCCCATGTACTGCTGGCTGACGCTTCATGGGGATTATTTTACATTTTGATCATTTTTTACACATGTAGGTAGTAAAGTAAGTGACATTTGCATGCCATTTGCTTTAAAGGTGCCCGGCAGAGTAATGCAGTGTTTGATTGATTTGAAATAGTTTGACAAAAAAAAAGCTATTATTCACTGTCTGACCATGAAGCATTGTGTGTCATTGAGGCCTGACAAACATGCATTTCCATCCTCATTTGCAAAGCATATTTTTAAGAGCTTATAACTAGTATTGTTTAAGTCTGTTTGCTCGACAGCAGCCCTCTTCTTCCCTTTGCTGTAATATCTAAAGAGTGTGGCTTCGACCTACTCTGTAAAGTGTCCGGAGATAACTACTGTTATGACTATAAATGAAATTGAATATTGCTACATTTATTAACACAACGTTGGCACCAACGACTGTCAGGAAATGGAATACTATGCATATTTTGTACAGCCATTACATTTTCAGGTTATTATAAACCTCTTTTAAGTATATGCACGCAATGTTACATTTATGCGTGGCTCTGTCAAATGATAAATAATTAAAGTTTAAAATCTGTTTACGTCTATAAAATAAACCTTCCATTTGCCTTTTGGAGATTTGTGAGAAATGGTTTATGTGTCGATTCATCTTGTACAGTCACTTAACACAGAAACTCTGTGATACTGTTTCGGTAAAATTTGAGTATTTGATGGGTTTTTTTTATTTTATGATGTGAGCTTTGACTTGCGGTAGGATGCCACAGTTCTGTTGAGTTCCAATACACTTACCAAAATACTTCTGGTCGTCTCTCATCTGATATAATTCAAAAGCCTCTAACTAAGTTTCCCACCCTTTTGTTGCTGCAGGTTCTGAGCCCATGGTACTAGGCCCTGACTGAACGTACTGGTGGGGCGTACAGACTTACTACTGTGGTGAGTGATCTATATGTGAAAAATAAGTATGAAAAATGTTTCTATCTGCCTATTCACATCATAGGACATGCAGATTTAGTTTTCTGAGCCTAGACATGAAAATGTGAAATACTTGATTACTGACTGACTGCTACTAAAATTTGTTGTTTATTCTCAGGAGAATTAACCTCTCCCTTTTACGAAACGTATACCCTTGGTGTTGTTCACTAAGTCTATCTCTTAGATTACATTTGCATTTTTAATTGCTTCAATTATGTGCTATTTGTGAGTGGCTTTTTTGAGTTACTGGGAAGTTGCTGGCTTACAAATAATTGGTTTTCTCTCGGTCTATATCATGCAGAGAGCGTTAACAAACCTAAACAAGAAGTATTTTGTATTCCAGTCAGAGGAATGTAGCAGGTATAATGACATGTTGCAGGATTCAAATAGAATGCATATGGGTGGCTCGCAACGTGTTGTTTTCCTGTAGTTTACCTTTTCCTTTCTTTATTTTTTAACTAAAATATACATCACTCATTGGTTAAAGGTGCTGTAAAGGCCCTGACACACCAATCCGATAATTGGCCGTCGGACAGTCTGGCGAGGTCAGTGACTTGAGTCTGTTTGGTGTGTTACATGCCGTCATTCGTTGGTGGCCTTCATTTTGGCCGACCTGACTTGCTGGGTCGGAGGGCCGGCATGATGACCCGGAAATGATGAGCGTGACTAGAGCCTCTCAAAATTTGACAAATCTTTTAAACTGGCCTTTGTCGATCTGAAATGAAGACAGATTCAGCAACTACATGGCCTATTTCTCGCTTAAAATGTTTTCAGAAACACGTTTCAGTGAACTATTTTCGTGAAATACGAGATCGTATTTCGAACAAGCCGCCATTATGTTCGGCTGGAGAAGCCAGACCCACGTGATGCGTTCGTCATTTCCGATTTTTATTTTTTGGGGCGGCAATACAGATTAGCGCCGCCTGCTGCTATGGAGACGTATTACGTCTCGCGCACGCGCAGAACATACGTTCAAGTCGGCGTCGCTTCGGTGTGTTCCGAGGCACTTTTTGGACCTCGGGGAGCCAACTGATCAGTCCGACTGCCTTTTCTGCCGACGCTCGGCCGTCGGGTTGGTGTGTCAGGGCCTTAAGCGATGCTGCGCAAACATAGTTGATATTTGAACTCAACTGACAAAAAGGGTTGGGTATCGTTTGGATTTTTTCCGATACCAGTGCTAAAACGATACTTTTGAACGGTGCAGGTGCCTAAATGGTGCATGAAGCGATACTTTTCAAAAGATAAAAAGGATCACAAAACGACAGTCGGCGACATTTAAGAGCAGCTTGTTCATTGCTAAGGCCATATGGTTGTAATTAAATGATTTATTAAAAAAATGTAATAATAACTTATGACAATAACTTACACTAGTAAATTGATGGTAAACGACGAAACAACCACTGGATGGGAAAAAGGTATTTTACAATAACTTTGAATGCACCACGAGGCTGACGAAGTGCGTTTCAAGTGAACACGCCATCTGTGTTGTTTTTCGGACAACGGTAGCTGCAGACTGTTGCCAAAAAGTTTGATTTCCATTAGAAGAACCGCACACTCTTGCATCCTCAGCCTTTAGCTGAGTTTGCCAAATTTTAAGATTCATGGCAAGCTATGATAAACCACACACAGACAGTTCTTGTTTCAGCTTGTTCACAATTCACTTTTAGCTTAAAGGTGCAGTAGGTAAGACTTATAAAACTAACTTTCTGTCATATTTGCTGAAACTGACCCTATGTTCCAGTAGAACTACATGAAGCAGGTCATTAAAAAAAAAAATTCCAGCTCCTCTGCCACCACCTACAGCCTGTAGTGCGATTTGCAAAAATCCACCGTTCTTTGGGCTTTTGCGGAAAAGGGGGGAGGGACTGAGAAGTTGTTGATGTTAAATTTTTTTTGGCTAAGTCCTGGATCTTCGCAATCCTACCCACAGCACCTTTTAATTAACAAGCGTGCGGTTAAGCTAATAGCATCAACAACAATAGCAACAACTGCGGATAAAGCTGGTGGACATTTTTCCTCTTTTCGTATTTTACTTACTAATTAAACGTTACCTTCACTTCACCTGGTGTCTCCACTGTTGTGTGTGTGTGTGTGTGTGTGTGTGTGTGTGTGTGTGTGTGTGTGTGTGTGTGTGTGTGTGTGTGTGTGTGTGTGTGTGTGTGTGTGTGTGTGTGTGTGTGTGTGTGTGTGTGTGTGTTTTTTTTGAGCCCCACCCATAGTCAAACACGCGTAGGAGTGGACAGAGAAGCTAGTGCAACCATAAATGACATGATAGAGAATAGTTTTTTCCCCCTTCTTTTTATCGGAAAGGGCGCTGTGAAGCAAACACCTGGGCGCTGTGCCTAGTGTTACAATGGGAGGAAAGACCCTGGGGTGTGTTCCCTGGACACGCCAATAATGAGTTTACCGCATCTTTTCGGATTTGAATGCATCAGTGACGCAGGGCACGTACCCACAACAACAGTGCTGGAAGCTGTCATGTCTATTTACGCATGGATAGCCAAGGACTCTCTGCCTGACACAATAAACATTGGTCATTTGGTTCTCTGGTTGAACCATGATGCTTTGCTGTGAGAGCTATGCTACTGCTCCCTAACCCATTTTGGCAACTCGCTGTGATAAAGTCAGGTCAGCCAGTTATTAGAAGGCTCTGTTCTCCTCACTGTAGAGCCCTCTGCTCTGCTTGAATTCCATTCACAATGCTATAACTTAGCACTGTAGTTCTCAGTCATCCAGTGTGTTATTTACATAAAAAGCCTATAAGCACTGGTGCATGGTTCTCATTTTCATAACCGTGAGCACGACAAACCAAGAATCAAGACATTTTTGCATATAGCGCTGGAAATAATTTTCTACTGTGACATTAATCTGTAACAGATGGATGAAGTTCAGGGACAAGGAACAAGAGTTGTGCGAGTGTTTTGTGTTTTTGTTCTGACCATGGAATGTAGCTCAGCTTGCTCTGGTGTTTTGGAATAGCTCCATACTGAGCATGCAATCCAGCAACACTCTAAAGTAGGGCTGGATGTAATCATTATTACATAATATTGGCGATTAATTTGATAGTTGACAATGAATCGATCAATTGATTAATCTTTGCAGCTCTGCTCTTCAGGCCAGGAAGTGTTTTATGTATTCATGTTGTATGGACAAGAGAAGAAAGAAGACTGTTTTAAAATGTTTCAGCCCACAGTATTGATTCAGAGCAGCACTTTGCCTAGAAATTAGCTTGTATGCTACGCCTCTTCCTAGGGTGAGCAGTCGTCCCAAAAAAACCTTTTTACAGTTATTTTGAATCCTGTCCTGTTTGTGCCAAAAACTTCTTATAACCAAAGATGTTAAATGACGACAAGAGCCGACTTTTTTTTTTTTTTTTTTCTTTAACTGCACGTCCGCCGTTTTTGACTGAATTCATCATTCAACATGATGAACATGTTGAGTCAACATTAAAGTACAGTTAGAAGCATAAAGCATCAGTTACCTGTATGTCAGTAATGAAGAACCGCAAGCAGTAGGGCTGGCTGTCCTTCAAAGAATTTCTATACTGATACCAACACCGTGACTTCGATACCAGTTCTTGAACGCTCCAATACCAATTTTAGAAAAATCCATTTGAACAAAAAGAAATTACAGCATTACACATCACGGCACACATCTTTTTATTTATATTTCAGCTCCTACTATGTGAACCCCTTCGATGTGCGTAACGCAGAGTTTTTCCTTTCTCTCTATGACAAGTAACAATAGACAGCCAATTACCAACATTATATAGATCTTGGTAGAAGCATGCTGCGTCCTTATTGGCTATATATAGCAGCATTACATATATTTTCAGACATGTATATATTTTCAGACATATATATATATATATATATATATATATATATATTATTTTTTTCAGACGTGTATGTGTCTGAAAATATACATTAACATGAATCCAACATATAAAAATAAATATGTGTGCCTAATAGGCATAGTAAGAGGAAATTAAAAAGAGCTAAGTAATGCACTTGTTTCTGAAACCTTATTCATATGTTTTTTAATGTTCTTTCACAATATAATCCTGGCTGTGGATGAAGCAGGATTGATTTTACATGGTATTGTTGCATCAATTGCAAAACATAGCACATAGTACTTGTGTAACTAGTATGGCTACAAGCAGGTTAAAAAAGGAAAGGCAAAACGTTTAAATGAAATGACTGTCATGGCCGTTGTCTACTAGCAGTTTTTCCTAAGTAGGAATGGCATATTTTACGCATCTCTGTTACTGATGCAAGCCGTTCCTTCAGTCTAAAGGATAGCGACTCAGCTCTGCACCCAAATACTGTATTGGCGACCAGGAGTGGGGAAAAAAGATCGATTCATGCATGTATCGTGATTTCTTTGCGACGATTTTTAAAATCAATTCTTTTCCCCAGAATCAATATTTATTTTTTTTACCAATGATTCACCTCAATATTTTCTGTTTTATGACAGCGAGTACATCATAACTGTTTCCAGCAAAACAGACCAAAAGCAGAAAATCCATGTTATGTTCTTTACAAATGAAATAAATGTCAGACTGACTGACTGACATGTGATGTGCATTGTTTTTAGAAATGTCTCATGCTATATTGTCTCTAGAAGTGTATAATTCAACTTTAGTTTTTGTTAAAGAAGGAAAAGAAAATCGCAATACAAATCGAATCGGCACCCAGGCATTGTACAAGAATCGAATCGGGACAAAAGCATTTCGCCCCAGCCCTGTTGGCGACCCAATGGAGAGTCGCCTCTTGTCGTTCAGTCTCTTTGCTAAATCCATATTTTGATTAGTTATAGCCACAAAGTAACACACGTGCGTGCTCTTTTCCCCTTTTTATTTTCTAGTTTAGATGAAGATGGCAGAAGTTGCCGTCGAAGGGACAGGAGACGGAATGAGATGACATGCGCGTCGTGCTGACAGATGCGACAGGCCCCGCACCGATGAAATGAATACAATGAAGTGAATATTGTGCAACGATAATGATTTACGCACTGTTACAATACACACGGCACACAATGACAGACAGTTGACTTCATGTTTGTAAACTTTCACATTTTACTTTTGTGACACTGATTGTAATGTACTGAGGCCACGTCCACTGTGGCCGCATAACCAAGCCCACCCCCACCCCCGAATGCTTCTGTCCCCAATTTCACCCATTCTCATCTGGTCACCCTATACCTCCTCCAGAGTGTGCCCCAGTTCTCAAAATACCCCACGCATATTTCAGACACTTGTCCAGTGAGTACTAAAGGAAGCAAAAAAATTCTTTGCCTCTTGCAAAAGAGCAGAAAAAGCCGAGAGGAATGTGAGAAAGTGAGATTGTGTTAAATACAGATCAGGCTTGGGTGATGGAGTGTGAGTTTAGGTTTGCCATTGTTCTATTTTCACCTGTCCACATCTCTGGCACAGATACAGAATTAAACATCTGGGAGCTTAGTAACAGTCGTGTAATAACATGATTACCTGTTACCACGGAAAAAATATTGTGACAACACTGATGGCCGGGCTCTCGTATGAATTGTATCATTCATATTTAAATTTTGGAATTTTAATAAATCCATAGTCGAATATGGCTTTGCTGACTAACTGACAGATGCATGGTTTTGCAGACAGTTATGAAACAGGATTTGATGGTGCAAATTTGTTTCTTGAATAAACTGTGTGAACCTTTTGTCCCGTTAGTGACCAACATCGGAGAGTTTTTTTTCCCCTCTTCAGTAATACATTTGTGTACAATCCGGAGAACAAAGTGCCAGCAGGGAGTCAATGGTACAGCGCAGGGAAGATGGAACGTTATCGCGACTGTCTAGGGCTCGCATTTTTCCAGTCTGTTAGTGTCTATTAGCGGTTAGCTCGCCAGCTACATTGATTTACTAACCCTAACCCTGCGAGAAGTCACTACATCACCTTCTAGTACCACATGTGTGTGATGATGTGTGGCTAAATTTCGCGGTGCTACCGTCTGGCGTGAGCAGGCCTTCAATCAGTCCAGCTCAATGTAATACTAATACATGAAATATATCGTGCAGAGAGCACAACAAATTAACTATTCATTCTATTTTTTGTCCTCTTCTTCCTGTCAAAGTAAGTATCTTTGAACATTACATGGATAAACTGTTGTTCGAAGGGGTAGTATTTTTCTACGCGTGACCGACGGTAAGGAGCTAAAGGAGCCAGTTATACGCCCAGTTCAATCAGCTGTGAAAAAAAAATAACACTTTAATGGGAAAAATATTTTGTACCAGGCAGAGTTTATCAAGGGTCTGAAGCTTCAAATGCTCTATTTGAGCATGTCGCCCACCCAACCTCTGAGCTCTGTTTTGTAAATGAATTGTCAACTGACTATCCACTTTACAGAGCTTGTACGTGACTCACACATTTGCTTTTTTGTTTTCATGAACAATGCTTTAAGTAAGCCATATTAGTTGTCCTCTGTATAAAAGTTCTGTGGTGTGCTTGCGGGTCATTGTATGCTTACACCGATAATGGGGTTTGCCATATCTTAATATCAATTCTAACCCAAGAATCCGGCCTCAATCACCCGTGGTCACCTAATGCCCCCAGCTGTTAATAAATTGGCTCATCCTGTTTGTCGCACTAACCCTGTTTCCTAAGTCTGTTACTGGAAATGGATGCTTGCCAGGTTCTTATGTAAGAGTGTGGATTAACAGCTTACTGCAATAAAACCACTCTCAACAACTGAAAACAAGGCGTTGATCTGGGACGTCATTAAAGTGTAAAGCCTGTAGAAACTTTGTACGGAATCAATTCATTAGCATCTGTTGGGTGTGATGAGATGTTGCACTTACAGTATAGATCAATCAACTTGAGCATTGAGAACATTGTTTGTGTACACAGTTTGAGTTTTGTCGGCCGATGCTCCTGACTTAATAAACATGTTGATAGCTCTAGTTTTGTAGTTTCTAATTGTACTGATGTAGTTCTTTTGGGCCTTTTTTTTTCATGTCAATGGTTTGAGTGTTTGTCCGTAGAAACGCATCTCTCCCTTGATGTTGACTAGTGTACCCCATGTACCATAATGGTTTTACTTCGTATGTCCACTTGCATCTGTGTTGTACTGTAGACTGTAGGGTTGGGTACCGTTCACTTTTTTTCCTGGTCCGGTACCAATACCGGTACAGCACAGTCGGTTTTTTAATTGGAGTCTGGCGAGTTGAGCGCTAGGCTAGACTTCAGAGCTGTTTCTGGTTAAACAGAAAGGTCTCAAAGAGGTTTTAAAGGTCTATCTCTGAAGGGATCCTTCCCATAATGTTGTCAGACACCTAGAATATTAATCTGAGCCTGTCGGTGGAAAAACAAGCACTTGAATTAACTTTATCGGTTATCGGGCAAATAAAACACTGATACAGATAATCTACAAACTGCCCTAAAACGACCCGATAATCAGCCATGGCCGATAATAGGTCTATCCCTACTAAAGAGGTTCTATATGTGAATTTTGGCGTCTGGCTTCGGCGAGGTCTTCTAATCCAAGCCTAGAGCAGGTTAAGCTGCCCATCAAGCGAGGCTTGCTGGCAAGGCCTACATGCTACCATCTGTTACCGACAGGCAGCTAGCCTCACTGACCTCACATAGGCCATGTGAGGCAGCGTTAAACTTGTCAATGCAATCTGTCACTCCAAGAGACCAGTAACCCTGGGAGAGAACGGCTGTAAAAAGTTGTCAACAGTAACTTTACCTGTATCAGTGTCTCTGTGTCCCAACTGGCACCAACAAACGCCCGCCCACCAAGAGCCTGGGTCTGTTTGAGGTTTCTGCCTAAAAGGAAGTTTTTCCTCACCACTGTTTCACTAAATGCTTGGTCTGTAAAGTGTCTTGAGATAACTCTTGTTATGATTTAATACTATAAATAAAATGTATTTGAATTAAGTGAAAACAGCATGCAGTTCCTTTTTAGCCACAGTTTGCTTTATTTGCCAGCATTTCTCAAAAGCATTATGTTATACAATCTATTACAGGATATAATCTTAGTGACCCTAGTATTTGGATCAGAATAAAATCAGTTTTAGCCTAGTATTCTGAGTCCGTTCAGCTTTACAGATATCACACATAGCTAATGAAGAATTAGCTATGTGCACATTGCACATTTTGCAATGTGAATCTCAGATCACATTTTCACTCACTACGACCGCTACTACTGTCAATACTAAACATTGGGCAAAAATATGAACAATAACGTCGCTGTAAGTGGGCTTATTTGCTAGCGTTAGCTACCGTTACCTTCGAAAAATCCATCAAATAGACGGTACCCTAGGACAGCGTTACTACTCATTTTACACAATGTGAACAATAACGTCGCTGTCAGTGGGCTTATTTGCTAATGTTAGCTACCGTTGCCGCCGAAAAATCCAGCAAATAGACAGTACCCTAGATACAGCGGTCCCCAACCTTTTTTGCGCCACCGACCGGTTTCATGTAAGACATATTTTCAGGGACCAGTCTTCAAGGTGTGGCGGATAAACACGACAAAATGAAATTATACAACAAAAAACAAATATCTAATAATATATATAATTTAAAAACTTAACGATGTATCAGTGGGAGCCCTGCGCTTGTTTCTGTGCAACCAAACTGTCCCATTTGGGGGTAACGGGAGACAGTGACACCCAAAGTGCGTTCCTTCTGTCCAGTTTATTCCGTGATTTTGTAGAAAATCTTGCTTCACAAAGATAGGATGTTGGAAATGGAAGCAGGGTTTTCAGTGCTTTTGTGGCGATGTCAGGATTTTCAGCCTTGATTTTCATCCAAAACACCGACAGAGTTGTTCTCTCAAACGTACTTTGAAGTACACCGTCATTTGTAATCTCAAGCAGCTGATCTTCCTCTCGCACGGACAATCTCGATTCAGAAATGGGTCGCGAGAATCACCTGTTGCGATAAATCCGTATTTTCATGGTATTGGCTGTTCAATTTCTTTTTCTTTTGAAGTTGTAGGCTCCTCTTCTGTCTCCACCTCCGCTGGCCTTTTCCCCTGAGCAAAAAAGCTCTGCAAAGACGTTTTGTTTACTCATTTTTTAGCAAGTTTGTGGGCTTCATTGAGCGGTAAATCTCACGTGATGGAAGAGAGACGGGAGAGAATCTGGTCATTTTTTAAAATAAACCGCGGACCGGTGGTTGGGGAACACTATCCTAGGATACTGTTACCTGAAACAGGTAATTTAACGTCACTGCTCTTTTTACACACAGTTTAGCAACAAACCAAAATGCTGAGGGAACATTACTAAATTTTTTCATGTTGGTTTTGAGCAGTACGCAGTGTTTCCTCTGTTGATTTTGTAGTGGCGGCCCACCATGGCAAAATTTCTGCCACCACAGAATCAGAAATAGGGCTGTACAAAAAATGCAGTCGCGGTTTCCTTTTAAATTATCCTGCCGACATAATGCCGTTGGCTGCCGCTCACATTGCAATTTAACAACAAGTAGAACTACTCAGAGGTTATTGGGCCCATCCAGTTTAACTCCACATACTGTTCTGTTGATGTAGTTTATTGTCAAAACGTTCGCTTTCTTCCGAGTCGACTATTAAACGAACAGCTCCACAGACCTGCCCCCGCTACTAAAAAAAAATCCTAAAGGAAACACTGAGTATGCTTCCCCACTAACCTGGAAAAAGTTTTAAACGGTAACGTTAATATAGCATGCCGGGGGAATAGAACGTCTCCTGCAGCAGGGAGTCGGCGGGACCTCAGCGTCCGCTAATGTTAGCTTCCTGTCTCATCTGGGGTCTGATAAACTGTAAATTCATGTCCATAACGCTATTTTTCCAATACACCGTAGCTGTCATATTTCATGGGACCCGCGTGAGTGCGTTTTTTAATGTCGAGGCTTGTCGCGCTGTTATTTATTTATATAATGGTCTTAAATTTGACTTTGTGAAACCTGCAGAAACTCTGGAGAGCGAATGGCTGGCCGCTTGAGTTCATTAGAGCAGACGGCTCTGCAGAGTCGTGTAATCACGACTTCATGACTCTTCATAAACAGCTGAAGGAGCGGCTGCGGCAACAATTTTTTTTTTTATGGCGCTGCGCCACTGCTGAATGTATAAGAGGAAACACTGGACTAGGGCTGCAACTAACAATTATTTTCATAGTCGATTAATCTGTTGACTATTTTCTCAATTATTTGATTAGTTGTTTGGTCTATAAAATGTCAGAAAATAGTGAAAAATGTGGATTAGTGTTTCCCAAACGCCCAAGATGATGTCCTCAAATGTCTTGTTTTGTCCACAACTCAAAGATATTCAGTTTACTGTCACAGAGGAGAGAAGAAACTAGAAGATATTCACATTTAACATGCTGGAATCAAAGAATTTATTACTCAAACCGACTAATCGATTATCAAAATAGTTGCCGATTAATTTAAAAGTTGACAACTAATCGATTAATCATTGCAGCTCTACACTGGACTTGACAGCTTCCTCTGGAGACACAATAAGCTTTATACTTCTTTTTTTCCCGTATATGCTATAGCACTCCCTAAGAGCTGTAAACAGACTTCAGGAGTTCCCCTTGAACATAAACAAAAACCACGCCACCTTCTTAAATAACTAAATCAGTTGGTTTCACCACAGGTATCTATTTTTTATAGTACAGTTCCATGTCTTGCACATTTGCAGTTCTTTTATCATGATTATAGCCATAGCTGTGGATTTCTGCAGGCTGAGCGTAAACCATCTCTAGCTTCTGTTTAGAACATATTATGGCTGGCTGTGGTAATAGTATAAATGAGAATATTTCATGTGTGACTCTAACTGGGAGACAGAGCTATTTGATGTGTTTTAGAGCAAGAGACTATGAAAATGATCGGTTTAATCTTAAATCGTCCAATTCCCCGCTGCCTGAATTCCATCTTGCTACTTTACTTTCTGAGAACAGGCCCACACTCTCAGGTCTCAGACAGATCCTTTAAATAGGAATGAGCCCCTTTTCCACCTGCAGAAGAAGAATCGGAGCAGCAGCCATCACAGCTTGGGTCTTCTTACATTGATGCATCAGAGTCTTCAAAGGAAATGAAACCTACACGTTGTATATTATTATCACAGACTGGGTGGGACAAAAGAACACACATGGTGCAGTGAGACATGTCAGTGTGCGGCGGCAGTTTGTGAGTTTCCTCAGACGTTTTTCAGTCTTAAGTTTCAGGACACGCACCTGCTATTTAAAGAGGTACTTTCACATATGTACCATGAACAAAATAATGATTCAGTTGTTAACATACTGTAGGTACATTCATGTTAAAATAGAATGGCCATTCACATACTACCACAAATGTAGAGAAAAGGAGCGTAGGGCTGCAGCTATCAATTGTTTTTGCAAGTATTCTACAAATTATTCCATCGATTTAATCGAGTAACCCGTATTTTCCCATGCTTTTGTGTCTTAAGTGACTATTTGGAGCAACAATTTTTTTTGAATTGGTCCAGTATTAAGCCAGACCACTGCAGTCGGCAGCAGCACCTAGAGCTGTGACAATGCCCGCATCCACCGCAATAGGACCACCGGGGACGTGATGGCGGTGAGGACATCATCACTGCCATCACCGCAATTTTTTAAAGTGCCCATATTATGAAAAAAACACTTTTTTCTGGGATTTGGAGTGTTATGTGTCTCTGGTGCTTCCACACGCATACACACTTTGGTGTTTTGAGTGAGATACTGGTTTCTGAATGTGTCCTGCCTTCAGTCTCCAGGTGAGCTGGTCAAAATCTGCACGGCTTTCTACTAGGGGTGGTACGGTTCATGAAAAAACATTCGAAACGCTCGGTTCGCATGTCTTGGTTCGGAACGTGTGTGCGTCGCACGATTCGTCAGTACACTGTTAATGTGCACTTACTGCCATAGTGCCCACTTTCAACACCTATGTTAAAACACTTACTGGAAACGACGAGGGGGATGAGCGTGACGAAGGCAACACATGGCAGCTGATTGGACAAACGCGTCACGTGGTTCTTGCTGCTCCTGAATTTCAAAACGGACTCTAATGGCGTCTCGTTCTGAATACGATCTCGTATTTTACGAAAATAGTTTACTGCAAAAGTGTTTCTGAAGACATTTTAAGCGAGAAATAGGCCATACAGTTGCTGAATCTGTTTTTATGATCGACAAAGGTCAGATTTTGAGAGGCGCCGAGCCGACCGCTTCTCAGGTGGAGTGTGGAGTGCTGCAGGTCACGTCACACGCAGAAATGGTAAGTGGGAGAGATAAGGAAGGCTGCCCGGAGTTGGAGGATGCGCCACCATCGTATATAGTCTGGTGTGTGGGAACATTTTGGATTTCATGTTATCTATGATGACAGTGGAAATAAAACAATAGATAGAACTGCCACTGTGTGCATGTATTGTGCAACATGCATTCAATATGCTAATTTAACTATATATCATATGCTAAAGTATATTTCTGGAGTGTTAAAGATTAAAAGAAAAAATAACAAGAACCGTACAGAACCGAAAACCTTGACCATAAAACCGTGATACGAACCGAACTGTGGATTTTGTGAACCGTACCACCCCTACTTTCTACATCACTAGCCGAAATGAGCTGGCTAACCGCAACTGTTATCATGCTAGCGCTAGCATGCTACCTCGTTCTCAATGGCAAAGCACTGCTACAACACACACAAGTTCACCATAATCTATAAAATAACTACTTACCGTATTTTCCGGACTATAAGTCACACTTTTTTTCATAGTTTGGCTGGTCCTGCGACTTATAGTCAGGTGCGACTTATATATCAAAATATATATATATAATTTAACATGTTTTTAAATGTTAATTCATACTGAAGACATTACCGTCTAAAGCCGAGAGAGGGCGCTCTAGGCTTGTGACAGCTATATGCTGCTCCTAAAGACAACTGAGAAAGAAATGAAAATCCTATTCTGCAGATTTCAAACTGCAGGTAGTAAAATATGCAGCCGAAAACGGTAATCGAGCAGCAGAAAGAAAGTTTGGAGTGAGAGAGAAACTTGTGAGGGACTGGCGAAAAGGTGACTCTCACTGCAACGAAGAAAACAAAGAAAGCTAATCGGCTAATCGGCATTGCACATTAGTCTCGCAGCTAGCGGAGTTTCCTTCTGCTTATAGCTTACAGCGGCACTCATATGCTACTCTCCGTTACTGCTCGCTCTCCTTGCACAACCACACGGGCACTGACGTCACTCACTTAAGGCACCCTGCCATTCTCGCTCTAACTTGCGCTACTGCTGGTGAGACTATATATATTTATTATTATTTCAGTTGTTAGTTGTTGGCACTTGACCCTAAACATGTACATAGCAACGCAAATGACAAGGGGGGAGTACCGTTAGACAAAATCTTTTATGATAATAAAGAGGCATGTTTACTTCATAGGCTGTGTACCTCTGTTACTACATTATCTGGCTCACATAGCAGTGATAGATCCAAAAGATCTGTATCCTGGGATTGATTCAAAACTTTACTGTTTTTGAAAAATAAATAAATAAATACATTTTTTTTTTATTTGACTGAAAAAGACAATTATATTGTTAATTGCAATTATTTCTGAGAAAATGTATTGTGCAGCAACATTTGGAATTGTTACAATACTAGCTGTACGTGAATTTGGCAACTTCGCACTGAATTCACGGAGATTAGTTGAATTTGCGTGAATTGTTTGCGATCGCGAATTCCTGGCCGGGCTGACCTGTACACAGCCTGTAAGCTCGTTGTGTGACAGTAATAATCATCCATGTGAAAACACTGGGCTGTACATAGTTGTATGGATTAAATCAAGTGCCTTGATGATTTTTAGTTATCGAATCGTTTCAGCCCTTGTAGGGAGCATAAGCTGTTAAAAGCCCAGGCCTGTAATCCATTTTTCTAGAAAGAAAATAGCAGGGTGTGTTGTACAGTGTCACTACATGCATGTTCATTGCACAATGTATTTGTTTGTATTTAAAAAAAAAAAAAAAAAAAAAGGCTCAGCAGGCAAATGCAATTGTATGAGCAGTGATTGTGTTTTCCTATAAGCCTATAGTTGGCGTACTGTATGCGATGCATGCACACGGCAGTAAAAACAATCGCCCCTCATCCACTACCCTAATGTCTGCAAATACATCAGTCGTGCATGCTATCGCGTCTGTTGCTAAGAAGAATAATTGATTGATATAAAGCCAAATCTGTTGTGACAGCAAGTAGCGCATTATTGATAAGGTGTTATATTTTTACCATACTTCTTTGAGTGAGCTAAAGCCTTTGATTGAATGTTTCATTAGCCAGCGTTTGGGTTAATGAATTATGTATGCTTGTTGATAACCCAGGGCAAATGTGATTTACTTAGTGATCTTGATTTCATATTGTGAGGGACAGAACCTCCCCCGCTCTCATCAATATGAATTCAGTATTGCTTTCTCAGTTCCACGTCACAATTAGGGAACAGGTTGTTTTCTGCAAGTATTACATTGCAGGGTTTTCCCTACCATTGGAAGGTTTGGGTGCAGCACCTGAACCGCTAACCGTCAACACCTAAGCTGAATGAATGTAACTAAATGACTTCTCAGATCTAAAGATTGTAGTTTTGTCCCCCAGTGGACTTCTTTAGCAAGGTTTGTCTTTAAGCTTTTTGAGTGTTATGTATTTCTTATCTGCTCTAGCTTTTCCAACGTCTTAGACACAAATGGTGATAATAATGGTCCAAATTTATGAAATTTATTGAAAAACGTAACATTTTGTTGACGGAGGACACCTAAACACCCACCAAATTTGTGCACCTAAGTCTTTCACAAATCTAGGGAAAACACTGAAATTGTCCTGTCCTTATTTTCTTTTGGTGTTAATTGATAGTCCTTGTGGGTCTCTCTCTCTCTCTCTCTTCCTCTCTGGTTGAGCTGTGACTTGATTTAAGATTTACTGTATGGTCCAGTTTGCCACTGGCAGCAGTCACACACACACACAGAGAGAGAGAGAGAGAGAGAGAGAGAGAGAGAGAGAGAGAGAGAGAGAGAGAGAGAGAGAGAGAGAGAGAGAGAGAGAGAGAGAGAGAGAGAGAGAGAGAGAGAGAGAGAGAGAGAGAGATTCCCTTCTCCTCTCCCATCCCCCCTCTGTTCTCCCACACTGTCAACACAGAGGATCCTGGCTGTGTATGGTGGGTCCACAGCGCCACTGCAGCAGGATGGCGGTGGAGGGAACGACAGCGTTCTGTTTACAAACCGGTGGTCCTCCCCGGACACTGCTGCTGTCAACTGGGATTTGCGCAGAGGGTCTTAGTGATCTGTGACTCAACAGTCCGCAGGTTTTCATTTCAGCCAAAACACAACAGCATACGACTTGACGACTTTATACTCAGCCTCCCATCTTGTTTTAGGTGTATTGATTAAAGCGGCTGTTGTGTTTGATTTAAATACTCTCTTGCATGCTCTTACAGCCTATACTCTACACACCATAGCACATGAAATGTATTGTTATAGAAATGTGTCTTGACTAATGTTTAGATTAATATTTAGAGTAATGTTATAATCTGTCTTAGATTCATCCTCCATTAATTATTATTTTTTTTTTTTAACAAGAACAAATTCTGTCGTGAGTTAATTACTTTGTGCAGTTTCCTGTGTTTGAGGAGTATGACTTGGCAAGGCAGAAGTCAACACAGTGTAAGCAGGTTGAAATGATCTCACTCGATTTGTTTGCCTGGTATTTGAACCTACTATGTGTAGAGTTCAAGATTACAATGCATACTGCTACACTCAATACTGTGCCTGAAGGCATCTTGTCTACACTTGTCTAGGACTGAAGCTGCCGCTCTGCTAACGTGCTGCTTTAGCAACACAGGCTGTGTAAACACATTGATTTACATCAATGGGCCTGAAAGTAGCATGGGAGTGTAGTGTGGATGTGGTTGGTCTAAATTACAGGACACAATTGTACATGCACTGCATGCACATTGTACTACAGTGTATTGATCTTGTCCACCTTCAAGCTGGTTAACTGGCAACCCTAATAAATAGATAGATAGGTAGGTAGGTAGATGGATGGATACATACGTACATACATACTAGGGCTGTTGGAACGAATTCCGAAAGTCAAATAGAATTCAATTAGTAAAAAAATCAATACTATTCGAATGTGATTTATTTATTTTAATTTTTTTTAATTTTTTAATTTTTTTTTATTTTATAAATAGGTTGGCTAACGTTAGCTAATCTCCCTCTTCTCATGTCTGCTGAACAATAA